>VDFB02354489.1:0-69770 GCA_007258455.2 Sequoia sempervirens
CTTCGAAGAGGCATAACACGTCTTCACTTAAAACGAATTGATGCATTAAAAGAGGAAAAGACGAAATACCAAAAGACACGTCTTCTCTTAAAAAGAATTGGGCGATTAAGGACAATGACGTATGAAGCAATGTGTTCTTTTGTTAAGACTAAAAATTGGTTTTAAAGAATAATTGAGGAAGTGGTGCGATCTGATTTATTCAATGCAATCTGGAAAACAGCGATCTCATGAAACAATACGTCTCTTTTAAAGAGATACGAATTAATTAAGTGCAATCTCATGAAGCAATATGTCTCTTTTAGGGAGATATGAATTAATTAAGTGGTGCATTTTTTTTTTTATATAAAAAAAGGCAAACAATTAAAAGACAGTTCTATGTGTAAATATCGATTTGTGCATAAACAGAAAATTAAAGTAGTGGTTTATCTGAAGAGGCAGAGTTGTGTTTTATGAAGAGAGGTGTTTTGTGAAGAGGCAAAGATGTGTTAAGAGTTGTGATCCTTGAGAAAAATATATATTTGACATTCAAGATTGGCTTGAAGTGTGGTTGTCGTTGAAGATTAGCAGTTCAGTCAGATTCCCATCTCCTTGTGTGGGCTGAAGGTGATATCATTGATCACATAGAGCAAATTGGAGAGTTGGGCTTGTGCAGATCAGATTGAAGGCAGTCTCACTTCCATCAAGTCAAGGTTTGGTGCCTTGCATTAGGGGTTGGTGCTCCTTGTAGGCAAGTGTCTACTAAATTTGTAGAGGTCTAGGTGTTCCTTGTAGGCTACATTCTACTAAATCATCTTGGTGTAAATCTGTAGGTTGGTGCCTACTTTGAAAAATATTATTTCAATAAAGTTGTATCAATTTGGGGAAATTGGTTCATATCAAAAATTGATTGTAATAAGTTTGAAAAGATTAAAAATAAAAATTTGTATTTAATTTACTGATTCACCCCCCCACCCCTCTCAGTAAATCTTTTGTGCTCTTCACACCTGTCAATCCTTTAAATGTACTTGATACAAATCGGTCTCAGCTTCTCTGATGAAATCATGAATTAAGACCGATTTGGTCTTGAATTCAGTCTACGTGAACTGCACTCTGAAAAACTTGCCTGTTGACTGTTAACATGGCTATATTCTAACAACTTTTCTGGAAAACTAAAAATAGCTTGCTGAGGCTAAAAATAGCCTATCAAAGGGTAATTTTCAGCGAAAAATCTGAGATATGGGTTTTGTCTAGGAAAAGATTCTAAGACAACCCATAACGTCAGAAATGCGAAAATTTGACTTTTACTCGACCATGCAAGGAATTTTCAGTTGAGAAAATTAGAAACTCGAAAACTGATGCTCTGGAGTAAATTTTCCTGAAAAATTCTGGCACATGGGTTTTCTCGAGGAAGCTATTCTGAATCAACGCAAATGATTTGTTTTGTCAAAATTTGCCAATTCTTCAAACATGCGAAAGAATTTAAGACGAGAAAATGGAAGAATTTGAGAAGAAGAAAGACGTTTTTTGATGTTATCTTCTTCCAAAATCGCCACTCTGCCTTGAAATTTGCTGATAAATCTGACTTGTACCTGCAAAGAAAGTGTTTTGATGTCTTCGCCAATGATTGTTGATGAGAAATTTGCCCAACTCTGAAGGAAATTCGCCTTTGCTCTGAAGAATTACGAATTTTCTCAAGCTTTGTGAATGAAATATGACACCGTGCTTGAATTAATAGAATAAATTCTCACCTCAAAGGTGATTGCAAGACTAAAAACCCTCGACTAAAATAGAAGGCTTTTGATTGGACCCCCTTCAATTGAACTGACACTGTGTTGGAGTCTGGAATAAAAATAATAAAATAATATTCAGTTGCCAACCACAAGCAAATTTCATCTTACAACACAAAGGGGCGCCAAAAATAATTAATTGGACAAAATCGCCACCTTTCATGTTGGCATGCAATTTGAAATTTAATATTATTTTAATTTAGTTGACAAACCACGTAAAGCATTTGAACTTGTCTGGCGAACTTCACTGATTTCGAAAAGTCCTCATTTGACCTCATAGGCGTCCATTTGCTCAAGATATCACGTTTTTTATTAACTTCCTACTTTGTAGCTAACTACAAAGTTACAACTAGCCATCTTTGACACTGATTTTCGGGTGACCAGGTGATGCTGAGACTGAGCAGGGATATTCATTGCGAAGCCTGCATAGCAAGGAAGAAATGTCTACTGGGAGTCATCACTGCAAAATCCATCATTTAACACCTCAAAGAATTAGGTGTCCTTGATTAAATTGATTTTCAGGTACCAGACTTAACTATTTCTCTAAACTGCCATCTGACGCTTCAAACGGCTGCCGACAATGAACGATGAACCCTGCTGATAGGAAACCACGCTCACTGCATGCCTAGAGGTATTCCGCATCCAACGAATATACGCAAGGCATCTGAAAAGTGTATTAAGGACCTCAAAAGTAAAAGCCCCCCTGGCTTGAGAAGGCACGAACACCATTTGCAACTCTCAACCAGATGCCCTATTTCGACCTCTGATATCTAGAGCTGGGATGGCCTGATTCAAACACTGACTGTCTCGACGCGTAGCCAAAAGAACCTACGAGAGACGTCTCTAGAGGTGACAAAGCAAGAAAACTGCTTCTAAGACCTTAAATAGAAAGGCGCCTTTCCCAAGATGGAATAGACGACCAAACTTAGCCATTTTCTAAGCTGTCTTCGCTTTACAGTATTTCACCAAAGACCTCACACGTACGAGCGTTTGCCAAATCCCGAAGGCTAACGGCTGGGCTCATTGAATAGCTGGAGTAATTACGCTTAAGTCTCGTGAAGACTTCGAACGCCAATAACCTCATCTGACAGGCTTAAAGGCTAGGCGCCTCTGGCCTATAGAAATATAATGAAATTTATATGCTAGTCCGCCTGTGAAATTACGTGCCTGGTAGAATGTCTGTCACGATCTCTCAGAATGTCAGATTAATAGGCAACTTGGTGCATTGTGAAGGTGAACTAGAGTAGCACTGATTTCAGGAAGACCTCGTCAGCAAACTCTACCATCTCAGATGTCATTTTGAAGGGCGAGCTACAGGGGTGCAGTTCCACCATGTGAAGAAGTTCTATGAAATGAAGACTCTCCATAAGCTCATCTTCTGACCCTAACTGTTGGAGCTTCAGACCTTGGATCACTGCGTTTGATAGCTCGTCGGACAGGCAGACTAGTCGTGAAGAGATTGACTGCATCAATCATCATAAATAACAAGATCTAAACCTCCTTTAAAGAATGCGCCCTTAAGCTACAGGGGCGCAAAAGCTGGAAAAAGACAAGCTTCTGCAATCTGGAACTTTGGAATCTTGATCTTTTGTCGTCTGTAACCGGAGTTACGAGTCTCGGATAGCCTCGCAGGATAGCTCATCGAATAGGTAGACTAATTCTGAAGAGATTGACTGTATGCTTGAGCATTTATCAAAAAATTTGGGCCTTCAAAAAGAAGGGCGCCCCTGGGCTACAGGGGCGCAATTCTGCTTTTCCTTGAGAAATTTTCAAAAATTGACCACTGAAATCATCATTTTAGCCACTGAAATGACTTTAAAAAGTATAAGTGTTGTTGTGAAATGCTCCTCCACCGTGAAATGCTTCATTCTGAGTATCTGATTCAGGTTCTGATCTATGAATATTGCCTTTGACTGACAAAACATTAACAAAACTCCATGCTTGATATTGCCCAAAAACTGTATTTTACATCATTTTAGCAAGGTTAAAACTATTTTAAGCAAAATGCCTTGACGAAGCAAAAAATTTGGTTTGGGTACAACAGATTCCAGAGGAGATCATTGACACTAGGGAGTGCCCTTTGAGGAGAAGAACAATCAAAGAATATTTGGTGAAATGGAGGAACTTGCCAATTGAAGATGCGACATGGGAAGGCGAACACATCTTGCAGCATCTAGACTTGTGGTTGTTTGAGGACAAGCAATCTCGAGGAGGGTGGACTGTAATGCCCCCTTCTCATCAGTGATTAGTTCAGTGGCTCGTCAACCTATTCCAAAGGCCCGTAGGCTCGTCGAGGTGAAATTAGGGTTTCCATTGTTTTGGAGGTTTTTGGCATTTCTTATAATTTACTATTTTTAGTAAGTTCTAATTTTAGCAGTGATCCAGTTGACAACATCACAGTGAGCTTTCCATTTCAGGCGGAGTAGTTGAGTATTTTTGGATTTAGCTTTTGAGGTGTATTTTTGGAGAAATGAGTTATTTCAAGTCATTAATGTTATATTTCTAAATTGACCCCTTGGCCTAACATTATGACTTGAAGTTGTTTTAAAAGGTGGTCATTAAGGGAGGACACCTCATGAAGGAATTAATTAATATTTCATGATGTTTTAATTTGCCTTGGAGATTGGACACCAAAATAAGCAGGGATTAAAGTATTTTGAAAATTAAAATATTTCAAAAGGTGAATAGGCGTCCCTTTTTGGAGTGAAATTTGGGAATTTGAAAAGTCACCTCAAGCTCTATAAAAGAGAGGCTTTGCTCCAACATTAGATCATCCATTGTTTATGCTATCGTTATGTTGTCGAAATGACTTCATGAATTTGGCTTCGAGGAATGCATACCTCCTAGCAAAGAACCAATTTCGTGTTTGAAAGATAACACCTAGTTGGGTTTATGGTTGCTTCTCATCTAGACTAGCAGATTGTGCTTCAATATTGGCGAATTTTGGTGATATTTTCAGTTTCTGTATTGCTGGTAATCATATAGCTGAAGTAGATTTTGGTTTGCAGCTCTTAGAGTGAATTTAATTTTGTTGTGGGTGTTTTCTCATATCCATCCTATGCTAGAGGCAACTCATCTTGTGCATTCTCATATTTTATTATGAAGTATTTGATTTTTCCTTGAGGTTTGCCTCTCTAGGAGAGTCTTACCTTGCAGGGTTGGCCTTGGAATTTGTGCACAATTCATTTTCAAGCTTTGATGTGGTTTCAGAGTTGGAAACTAGGCGCCATCCTCCTTAGAAGCTTTTGCAATATGTTTCAGGCCTTTTGGAGGAGTTTTGAGGAATTGTTGAGCATTTTGGTGTGTTGTGTTTGCTGGTTTTGAAAATTACAGTTTGTTGGTTCATTATATCAAATTGAGAATACTTCAGATTTTGGCTTGAAATTCAGTAGTTGAGTAGATTGGAAGTTGGAGAAATCATCTCCTTTCATTTTGTTTTGATTCTATAGCAAAAACACTTGTAATTAGCAGATATTTGGCATTGTAAGACTTTAAACAGTAGTATTGTTCCAGTCATTTTATTGTTGCATTTACTTGTGTTTATTTTCACACATTGTAACCCCTGGATGGTTTACCGCCAATGTGGAGAAATGAATAATTAAATCTCTCATATCTCACCCACTGATTAATTGGCAAATCCCCACTGCTAAGTCGATTCCTACTCAAAAGCAGATGAATTGTTTTGCATTGTAGTATCTTTCCCCCCACTAAGTAAGTGGTAGCATGGAATCTTTATGGCCGGATCACCGCCTGCTTCATTTCCGATTGTAATTCAAAATTCAGTTGTTGCTAAGATCCCATCGCCATATGCTATCACCTTTCCTTCCAAAGGATCTTGGTGGACATTCTTGGCAAAGGTTACTTTCAGCTGATTTAGATTTTGGGCTAATCCTTAACGGGTGCTTGTTGTTGTTGAAAATTCAAAGAAAAAATTAAGGGGCATATTTTAGTTGTTCACAAACATTTGTTTGAGAGAAGGAATTGTGGATACAATGCTCTACAAAGTGAGGAAGTGGGTGACAAATTTTGTCATTGTCAATTGCACTTCTTGCCATTTGTGTTATCTCTCATCAAAAAAAGGAACCATGTAATCGGTCGAAAGCAATTAATCTTGTTTAGTCAGCCAAATAAATAAGTAAATAAATAAATATTATTGTATGCCGCAAATGGTAATTATTATGTGTTGTAATCAAGAGTTAAGTCCCTGACCATGGATTAGTTGTATATGGTAGTTACCGATACTTGGTGTCCTCAACCAATGTCGGCAACTATAAATGTCATAATTTACTTATACTGTGTACTTATTGCTATTCAATGAATGAAAATACTACCTTGTTCTATGCATATGTATTCGTGAGTACTTGATATGTGTTACTGTAAGTTTCTATTCTCGTTTACTCTGTCAATCAGTCAAGTTTCTTCCATGAGTAAACAACCCAAACCCTCATACATTCAATCATGCTTAGTAGATCTGATCTCTATGATGAATGACAACTCAAAATAATTCGAAATTAATCACTTTCAGCAGCATTAACAGTTCCAGTGATTATCAGTATTGGATCAAACATAGAAACCCTTATAAATGATTTAAAAAAGTAGATCTTAGAATTGTTTTTAGTGACTGGATGTGTTAATCAAAATAATTAGAAATATGTTAACAGTAACCCTAAATCAGCACATAAATGGACTGACAACTGAATTATGAAAGTTTTGTTGGTCTTAGAGTATGAACAATTAGTAGAACCCACTTACAATAGTCTGTACCACTTGTATGGAAGGTAGAAAATTTCCAATAAATGTGTGAAATGATGTTGTATGGAATTGTCAAGGGTGGTGTAGCCTGGAAATCAATTTAAATGGTCCCTAAAATTGCAAGTAATGCTAGCACAAAAAAATGAGCAGCTAAATTAGGAATTACAGTTTTAGGAATTTATGGTGGTGGCTGATCGCAATGGAATTTGCATAAAAAACGTTGTTGATCTGCTTCTACTAATTGATATCAAATGTTGTGATTAGCATAAATGTGGCACAGCAACATGTAGAATTGAAATCCCAGCCAATAATGCCGGTTTGATGATGTGAAATAATTTGCTTGCAAGTATGCATTGAAATAACGACAACAATAAACCCAAATGCGATCCTTGAGTAGAATCATCTCAAATGAATATGAAGGTTTTCATCCTCAAATCCAAATATGGAAACCAAAAGGGTTTCGTGCTTCGAATCTTCCACACCAAAGGCTTTTGTCACTGAATGCTTCAAACTTCAAATTGGAGGGAATAGAGAAATGAAAAATACGGATGATTTTTGTAATGTCCCCAGTAGGAATTGTACTAGCCTTATCCCAAATTATTAATTTCCCAAGTAATAAATGAATTAGAAAATACTTTAGATTGATTTAGTCCATATCTATGGTCTGCAATTATATCTTCTCATCAGCCTGTTGGTGTATATCGAACATGTCTTCTAATCTACACTTTCTCCATATTCCATAACTTTATTTATATTTATTCATATCTTTTATATCATTCCCTACTCCATCATCATTGATGTGACTTCTTATATTTCTACATTCTTGTTGATGTGTGTTTTATGACTCACCAAGCACTCTAGAATAAAGAATCCAAAGACACTCTATCCTCTCTTGAAAAACTGCCTCATATGCTAAGATTGCCAAAAAGATCATACAGCAATTCCAGTGTTTCGTAAGTTGGGTGTGGATAAGCTCTGTAGATGATGTGATTTTGCCGGTAACACAAAGGGATTTACTCTAGCAAGTTACTTAGAAAGCAAAGACTTAAATCCAGTGTTTTTTTTTTTTTGAAATTTTTTGATTCTAGGTAAAAAAGTGAAAAAGGGAGTAAGGGTTGAGGAATCCTATACTATTCCTACGAAATCAAGAGACAGTAAGGATTGAGTGAAACCAAAGAACAATACTTTGTTTCGCCATGCTATACGACAACTACACAAAGCAAGTGCAATCTTCTAGGGATTTGTGCTTAAAATTTCTTCACTACGAACAACACCATCAATAGAACAATATCATTCGAAGTAAACAATGAAACATCCACATCAAAAGCTCAGTCTAACTTTACACATTGAATAGAAATCATCCATCCAAAGAAAGTATGAGCAAAGTTTCACTAATCTTTACGATCAATCTATCATTCCCTTAACATACATTCAAAAGAAATTCTAACTCAAATCTACTTTACGAGGAAGAGAAATATGCAACCATGCAACCATTTGACAATGAAAGGATTCAAAGCATCTCATGCATTATGAACTTTATTATCAAGATAGTCTTTAGCAACAATTTCATAAAACTCTCTCTTATTATCTATGCTCTATTGCTCTACAATCTCTTCTATCTCCTCTAATCCTCTATATCATGTTATGAAAATGAGAGAGTGAGGGGGGGGTTCATATAGAGTTTCCCGAGTACAATGAACAACCAAGATCAAAATGAGATTAACGGCCCAGATTCAAAATAACTAAACCCTAATTAGGGTTGCCTAAACAACAATCAGTTAACTGCAGAGAACTCATTCACTAGGAGTTGCATCCTTATCCACTCGCAAAGCACTACATTCGGTGAAATTGGACACAATCATGCTAACTTCTTCCATGGTGATGCCTGGCAGCGTGTTAACTTTGTACTCCAACAAGTCTAAACTTTCTACTCATTCTGCAAAGGTGATCATCCATTCTGACTCTTGCAACAAGAATGTGTCTCGGACGGTCAGAAAGCTGAATGCTTTGGTCAAATTTTCCTTCATGATTGGCCCGGAAGTGGTAGAGAAAATTCTTTGAACTTTATCCTTTAAATTTTGTGGCTGAAAGTGTTTTCTTCGGACAATATCTTTGTCAAGCACATCCGCAGCCATTTGGAAAATCTTACTCTGAATCTCCTTTGCTTGCTCTTCAATTTTGGCGCCATCTTCCTTTACTCTTTCCAGGACTTCTCGTGAGATCAGGGCATAGTACCAGCTGCTGAAATCATGTGCAGCTCCAACTTCAATAATCTTCTCATCAATCAATCTCTGCTTTGGAATGCCCTTTATCTCTCGAAAACATGGGATAATTTTATTTTGGATGTCTTGGAGGCCATCCCATGCTTTTGCTAAGTTTGCAACTCGTGATAGCAGAAAGGAAGTTTTCTCATAAACATATGCCAACTTCTCTGCGAATGCCATTGCCTCTTCTTTCTTTCCTGCCATCCATTCTTTAGTTTCTCTGGCTGTAGTCAATTCCTCTTCAAAATTTCTGACCAGTTTCTGTGAAGAGTTTGGAAGTGGAGGTGTTGATTGGTCACCTTGATTGAGTGGCCTAGTTAAATGCTGGATATATTCTTTCAGACGCTCAATCTCTATTTTATATTCCCTTTTCTTCGCCACTTCTTTCTCCAGCCTAGACTTGATGGTGGCAACAGAATTATCCAGGTCCTCAACTTCTTGTCCTTTTGTTGTCAGACCAATATCAATACTTGTAATGGCATATTCATTTGGGGCAATCTCATCTCTTGATTTCTCTACTGTAGGTATTGCAATATGCACTGTTCGGTTACCAGCTTCATCTCTCTGTGTGGTAGAAAATTTCTTGGCTGGCTTTCTTGTGGCAGTCTGCTCTAGCCTCGCCAAGAAATCTGCGGTATCATCTTCTTCTGGTACCTCTACTAGCGCCTTTATCTTTAGTCTCTCTTTCAGCCAATCTGGGATGGTTGACTATTCGATTCCATCTTCCTGATTACCTTGGATGTCCTGCATATCCTAAACTTCTGGCATATCTTGAATTTCTTACACAGATGGGTCTTCCTGGATTCCCTTGAGAGCGGAAATCATTCCTTCTTCAAATTCTCCATCCATGATATCCATGTCATTGTCCGACTCCAGAATCTCCGTGCCTGTAGGAGAGGGATGATCATCATCTTCCAATTGCATTGGCTCCATATCTCTTTCCAAAACTGGCAAAGGAATTCTGACTTGCTCCCATGACTCTTCTTCCATGATCAATATTTCATCTATATTTTTGGATGTAGCCGAAAAGGGGCTTGGGTTTCCGCTTCTTTTGAGCGGGTCCTTCATCTGTTATTTTCTTCTTGTTCTGCTTTGCAGAGTCATCAATTTCTTTTCTCTTTTTCAGGTTGGCAGCATCAATTGGTTCACCTCCATGAGATGCACTAACATTTGACGAACAGGACTCTGCCTCACCCATCAAGTCATATGTGAATTGCACATTCCTCTGCCATAAAGCTTGTACTTGTTGGTCCATCCACCATCTCGAATATTTGAACACTGGTCTCATGAAAGTTGTCAGGTCGCCAAGCTCCGGCTCAGACCATCTGATAGGAGGAAGCAGTTGCCTTTCATCAAAGCCCGGTTGCACATACACTCCATCATCCTCTAGTTGATCAAGTACTCGAAAGAGTTCTGTCGTCCTTATCATATCCAACGGCAGCCTTGACCACAGTCTTTTTCTCACATCATATTCATTAGCTGCATTTGCCCAAAAATCTTCTAAGTCTATTCTGTGTCTATATTTCCTTCTGTCCACAGTTCCAATGTTATGAAGTGGATCGAAATTAGCTCTGGGCTTGTAGGAAATGAATGGGTATCTTTGTATCTCCAATTGAGCACTTTCTGCCGCTTGCGCCGATGGACATGATTCTTCCATATTGCCGATGAAGAAAGGGAAAGTAATGGAGGCCTTTTGCTTGGTCCTTTAAATATTCTGATATGTCTCCAATTGCCTCAGAACTTCCAGTAGAACCATTTTGTTGGTAGGATAGATTGGCAGTCTGTATGGGCGATCTGTGAATCCTTGAATTCTGATGTATGAAAATTTGGGAAACTGGATGAACCAGGATCCATACCGGCTGATCAAACTTTTGGCTTCATGAGTGAGCCTTTGATGTGTTCCGCCTTGGAGAATTCAAGTGATATACATGAGAAAGGCATCATGTGCCCTTCTAAAATGTGACTTCTCCTTGTAATGTCCCCAATTTAGCCCTACGCTCTTCATTTGGATTTAGCCTATTTCTGGAAACTCATAGGCTAAGCAGAAGCTCGAATCAGGGTTTCCAAACTTCTTGGAGGATGTTTTCGTCTTTTTGCGGAGTCTTCTTTTGGAATTGTTGAACTTGGATTGTGGATTCCTTCTGGGTTTTCTAAGAGCTTCGCATTGGTGGTTTCAGTTCGACATTCTGAGCAATTACATGAATTTACTATTTTTAGTAAATTCTATTTTTAGCAGTTGACTTGTTGACTTCTAATCAGTTGGCTCCACTTTGGCAGTCAGTTTAGACGGTATGGTTGAATTTGGCTTCTGATGCGTTTCCATGGTGATATAAGATATTTTATATTATAATGTTATAATTCAACATTATAATTCCTTGTTCTAGCATCATGAATTAATATTGTTTTAAAAGGGGGACATTGAAGGGTATTTTCACATGGAGGAAATATTTTAATATTTCTAAAAGCCAAATATTGCTCAAGAGGAAAAGGGACGCCAACTTTTGGAGAATGATAATTTTAAATTAAAGAAAAATTGCCTTCATGAAAAAAGGACGCCATTTTGAAGGAAGAATGGGTCAAGTCAAAAACCCTAAAAACATCTTGAAGTTAGGGCGCACCTTCTGGAAGCTTCTGGAGGGTCCTCTCAAAACTATAAAAGGGAGCTTTGGGTCCTCATTTTTTCATCTAATGAATTTGCAAAGTTATGCTGCCGGATTGGCTTTGGGATTGCTTCGAGGAATGAATGCCTCCTAGCCTTGGCTCGACTTCTTGCTTGAAAGACAGAAACTAGTTGAGAGTTTTAGTTGTAGTTGGTTTCCTTTCATTGTAGTTGGTTCTTCTCACATTCCGTAGTTGAGTTATTGTATTTTCTGTCAATTTTAGAGTTGCTGGTTTGTATGGCTGTAGGTTGTTTTTACTCACAACTCAAGAAACAGAAATAATATTGTTCTGGGTACTGTTCCAATCTATTTTCCTATGTAGGGCGACCATATGTGCAAGTTTCCAGAATTTTATTTGAAGTCTATGAATTATCTAAAGTAAATCGCCCTTGCTTGCAGGCAATTTCACTTCGTAAGTGCTTTGGAAGTCGTGCAAAATAAATAGGGGTCTTTGTGAGAAGTTTTTGTGATCCATCTTCATTGTCATCATCATTAGAATGTTTTGCAACTGATTTCAAGTTAAATGAGTGAGTATTGAGAGAGGTATGAGCATTTAAGTGAGTTCTGGAGTTGCTGATTTCACCATTTTAACTGCAGATCTGTCATATCAGACTTAGTAAAATTATTAATAGGGCTGGGATTGTTTATCTTAGTCATATTAATCATTCTGGAGTAGCTCTACATTTCAGCAGTTTGATTATCACTATAATCCATCGTGCTTGCAGGAGATATATTATATTGTAAGGCTGTTAGTAGTACTAACCAGCCAATATTCACATTTGTAAGCTCTTTATTATATTTCCCACATTTCGTGGAAGAGACTGATCCTTGCTCAGTCTATTGTATTTACTTTTTAGTTGCTCCGTCATATGATAGCGCCTATTCATCTTGGATAGGAGTGCACATACTTGGCGTTGAGCTCCATTTCCAGTATTGTATTTCATGTAATTGCTCCGCCATATGGTCGCCTCATTTCCATTCTGGAATTGGGTAGCACATACTTGGTGTTGAGTTTGCTTTCAGTATATTAGATGGTAGGGATCCTCTGACCACATGCTCGTCGTTCGCCGGCGCATTCTTGGTTAGAGTTTTTGTATAAGCATTTCAATTAAGACCCTCTGACCATATGCTCGCCATCACTTGGCGCCATTCTTGGTTAGAGTTACTTCCAGTTGCAGTTCTGATTAATGTACTGACGATCCTCTTGCCATATGACAGCCTCTCTCTTGTTGAGATTGAGTGCGCATTCTTGGCAAAGAGTTATATTGTAACTGCTGGTTTGATTTATCTAACCCTAACGGGTGTGTTGCATGTCTGATTGTAATTTGAAAATTGAAAAAATTTGGCTCGGAATATTTCAGTGGTATCAGAGCCAAGATCCTACCATCCTGTGCCCAACAGAGTTCACTTGACAGATGAGTGACAGAGATACCAAACACTACATACAAAGAGAGATGACTACAGAGAAGTCTCTACTTGAGTTAATGCATGAACTGTTTACGCTAATGAAGGATCCTAACATAAGGTGGGGAATCAAAAAGATTTATGCTAGGTCTGAAAGCCGGGATAGCAAGGTGCACATGTCACCTCATATTGATCGTGAGCTTGATGAAGAAACTCTGACAGTTGAAAAGTGTGTGGAAGAACCCCAAAATACTCCCTTAGACTTGCATGTGATAGGAAGTGATGAAGAACAGTTCAGTGAAAAGAACATAACAGCAGTCTTGAGTTCTAATGAAAATACATCCAATGAAGGTCTTGAGGCTAAGGGCTTCACAAAAAATGTTGGTATGACGGTTGTGTGGGATGAGTTCGTTGAAGAAGAACAAGATGAAGAAAACACTAGTGGTGTCCTTGAACCAGCTTATGATCATTACCAAGGTGATGTTGTTAATGGTGATTCTGATGTGTTTATACCTCTTCTTGTTGAGGATTTGGTCAAGGATTATTCACCTCTTGCTGCTGTTCAAATCTCTCAAGAATTTTCACTAGACAAATGTATGACAAGTAGCCAAGAAGACCTCTTTGGTATTCATTGGGCTGCTAATGAAGAAATCAATGACATACTTCCCCATGATGAAGATAATGACAGTGATGTTTTCAAAACAGCAGGCAATGAAGATTCTTCATTTCATTATGATAGTGACATTGGGTTTGAGCATCAAACTAAGCCCTTGGAGAGGACTTATGAAGAAATCAGTTCAAGTGAGTTACTTGGTGACCTATTCAAAGACTCAACACTCCAAGAGAAGCATGAAGAGTACTTTTCTCTTGATCAAAACAATCAGCCTTTTTCCATTTGGGATCCCGGTTGGTTGACACCAAGGTATGATAAAGAACCTTTGTGGGATGAATTTCCCTTTGATCCAGATGAAGATCAAAAATCAGTTTGCATGGCAAACTATGAGGTGGCCATTGAAGAGGAAGTTGTCTTCGAAGAAGAAAAGGGTTCAAAGAAGCTCCATGATGATCTCTTTGAAGTGGTTGCAGCCACTAAAGAAGAAAATGTTTCTACGGAAACTTTCCGAACAGCGGATGACTATGATCCATTGAGCAAGTTGGATGCTGCTATAATGTTTGATCAAGAAGACAGTGATGAAGAAGAAGAGCTTGAAGACCATATGGCTCTTGAAGATGGAGAGTTTGAAGGTGTTACTAAACACGAATCTGATTTATCAATGCACGAAGCTGATTGCAAGCAATGGGTTGAAGATTTTGTGGAGTATGATGCCTTTCATGACAATGAGCATTCTCCTCTAGTTGATGGTGAAAGACACGGAAGCTGGAACAGCTATGATGGCCGCAAAGACACAAAACAAAGTTCTGATTTTGACAATCAGCCAACCAGCAATCCGCCATCTTTGCATATTCTTGAGTGGGAAGGTCAAGACAAAGAGTCCTTTAAGAGGGAAGTGCGAATTCTATCCCAATTTGATCGCACTCACAGTTTGATTGAAGATCTCTACTGGAAGGCTCAGCTTGAAGAGAGAAAAAGAGGAGTTAAGGATGAAGTTGCTCTTTTCAATTTGCAACTCATCAGAGACTCTTTGGAGGCGTTGAAATCAGATTACATACACTTGATGGAGGATAGGGATCGTGCTATTGAACTTGCAAAGAAGTCCTTCAGTGTTTTCCAAGAAAAGGAGAGTTTGGTTGATGAGCTCACTCTGGAGCTTAAATCAACAAAGGACAAGTTGAAAGAAACTCAGTTGGCTCTAACAAAGGTTGAAGACCGGTTTGCTGATTTCAAACTTTTTAGCAAGCAAGAGAATGAGCAAAGAGTTGAAGAAATCAAGCAAGTAATTGACGAGCTTGATAGTCTTCGAGAGGAGTTTGATCTTGAAGGTTTCACAAGGAAATCAGAAGTTGCGTGTGCAGATTTGGATCAGCAAGATGAAAAAGGGGACTTCCAAGTCTTTGACAATCCTTTCTTTGAAGTGGGTGCTGAAGCAACTTATGACAATCCTCTCTTTGATTTGAAAAATGAGTCATGTGGTGAAGCGACCAAGCATGAGGAAGAGTATGAACCCCAGTCAATGGGTGCTTTGATATCATTACACGAGGAGTTACCACCTTTGGTGATTAGTAATCTTCCAAGGCCTTTCAATAATGAATGCACAAGTGGGTTTGAGGATGGAGTCTCCACATGGGAAGTGTTGGTTCGAGGAGATTTCAACATCTTCGACACCAAGGAGTTAACAAAGCAAGACTTGGTAGCTGCTAGTAACTTCATTACAGCAGCAAGGAGCAAAGATTTCAGTTTTGTTACTCATGAAGTAGGGAAGAAAGATGGACCAGAACTTGGTGTTTGTATGTTTGTCAATCCATCCCTTTGGTTGAATGATGCTTTGGCATTTATTAGTCCATTTTTGGAGTTGGATTTGAGGTCATTTAATATTTCATGCTCCAATGTTGTTGAAACTTTCATGGATAGGCTTCAAGGGTTCAATAGAGGAGGCATCAATCTCTTCAGTATACACTTGATCCTTACTAGCTCGTGGGAATGCATTGAGATTACCTTGCATTGTGTTGAAAATCATTTTCAGTTGGGTATCCGTGCGTGGGATCCTCAACTTGGCTTGATAAAGCTTATTACATTTGGCAAGGGCTATTGGAGGAATAAGGATCAAATTTCCAAAATTGTTGATGTTGTTCTTGTTGTGCTGTTTTGCACACACGCCCCACTGAAAGTAGGGACCCTCTTTTTGCTCTGGCTTTTGGTGTCTTTCGGCCTCCTAATTTTATTGATTTAGTTGCTCTTAAAAGTCCTTAGATGCTCATCTTGCTTGCCCAAGTGATTTCCCCAGGTTGCACTTTGAAAAAACTAAGTTCTGAGCAAAATCCGGGTTTTTACCCCAATCCGGGATTTTCTGGTCTGTCCGGATTTTCCCGGATTCTGCTCAAGGTTCGGCTTTGTACAAAAATCCGGGTTTTTACCCCAATCCGGGATTTTCTGGTCCGTCCGGATTTTCCCGATTTCCATGAAATTCCGGATCCGAGTGAAGTCCGGGTTTTTGCCTGCGTTCGGGATTTTCCGCCCGACCCAGATTTTCCCGGATTCCGTCGGTTTTCCGGGTATGTGCCAAAGTCCAGAATTTTATGCCATCCGCGGAAATCCAGTCCACCCGGATTTTTCCGGATTTTCTGCCAGGCTTTGTGCAAATTGAAATACTGGATTAAATTGATGAATTTGATGATAAATGCTCAACACCCCATGCTTAATTTGATATATTACACGATGTTACATGCATTCTTGGTTCGTTTTGATGATCTATTGTTGAAATTTTTGCCTTATTTAGTAAAATCCTGTCCGGCTGGATTTTCCCGGAATCTTGTCCGACTGGATTTTCCCAGATTAAGACCCTCTGACCATATGCTCGCCATCACTTGGCGCCATTCTTGGTTAAAGTTACTTCCAGTTGCAATTCTGATTAATGTACTGACAATCCTCTTGCCATATGACAGACTCTCTCTTGTTGAGATTGAGTGCGCATTCTTGGCAAAGAGTTATATTGTAACTGCTGGTTTGATTTATCTACCCTAACGGGTGTGTTGCATGTCTGATTGTAATTTGAAAATTGAAAAAATTTGGCTCGGAATATTTCACTCCTTCAGTTGCAACTAAGGATAGCAATCGTAGGACTTGAACTCTGCTTCGCCATTGCCGACTATGCCTTTGCAAATCAGGCCAGCATATCTGTAGGTCTTTGCAAGCAGATATATGACATAAGAACTCATATGAAAGGTTTTGGTTCTCTCCATGTTCACCTACTACTCATGGAGACTGTCACTGATCATTCTTGACTAGTTGAACATTTTTACCCCGGAAGTTATTTCATCCATGAAATAATACATCCAGGTTTCAAAGGGCGAACCCTGAGAATCGCCCACAATTATGTTCAGCAGTACGACAATATCTCTGTATTCTTCTTTAAAATCAGTTCTGGACAATTTATTGGGCATCTTTTTGGCAGTAGGTCTGGGCTTCACCAACCATGACTTGTTCATGTTTGATGCATAAAGGTCTTGCTGATTTTCATAAAGTTTATGTGCCTCGTCCTTGGTTCGGTAAGATGTCCTGTTGTAAGCTGGAATTCCAAATGTCTCTTGTATGGATGGCTCAGTCAAATATGCCAGTACTCTTCCATTAGGTGCTTCTATCTGCCTTTTGTGTGCATTGCAGTGCACACTCTACCATGAGCTCTAAACATTCTTTTGTTGGCGGAAATCTAGCTGCCTGGACAATACCGTTCTGTATCATCCGGTGTGCAATTGGTGTGGGTAAGAATTTATCACTTCCGTACATCCTCCTTTTAAAATCATCAAAGTCTACATGGCCAAGGTTGGTGTCCACAGTGTTTTCCCATTTGGATTTGATCTTGGATTGTGGCTGCAAACCCTTGCTGGCGAACTTCATTTGTATTTTCTGCGAAAATAAATCTGCAAGAACATTCAAAGAAAATATTAAAATTCAGAAATTAAATTTAAATTACTTTTGAAAAATACTCCAGCCAACTAATAAACCAAATTTCCGTGAAAGATCATGTTGGAAATGAATGAATGAATGAAGTTCTTTTGCCATAATGAAGTGAAGAAAGTAAATCTGACTGATAATCCAGAAAAAATGAAATGGACAAGATCAATGTGTCGGCCAGTTAAGTTTTCCTCCCTTCACTTTGCTTCAAACTTCTCAACTTTCTTGCCTTAGCCAAAAAAAATTCTCGCTATTTTGCTTTTGAAAACTGAATGATTGAAAAATGAGAAGTAAAACCCATTTAAAGATGAAAAAGTTTGATTAATTTAGCAAAATTCAATTGTTTCCATTAAATCAAGTTCGAACTTGGCCTATACTTCTCTTTCGAATGACAATTTTTATCCTCAGCATCAGTTTCCGGGAAAGTTTCCAAGTCCGGCGCTAGTTCAGTGAAGTCACTTTTGTCCTTTTCCAAAATTTGAATTTTTCTGTAAGTGTTGGAAAATAAAAATATTAAAATAATACTTTGTGTCATTTTTCCAACATTTTAATTTTAATTTTTTAATTTTTTCCTCAATCATGGCATTTTGTTTTGTGTCCTCAAGCAATTTTGATTTTTTTTCTAAGTTTATTCATTGTTTTTGCGTAAGGCGAATCTTCTTCTCCAGCTAATTTGGCCATAATTTCTTAGAACTCCCTAAGTCTTTGGCGAATCTAGACATGTCATTTAACATTTTTTATGTTCCAAGGTTTAGACTTAGGCAAATTTTTTATTTTTTTTCCATTCCTCTCAAGTATGGCGGACTTGGCATGTGCTTTTGCCATCTTCATGAGTGGGGCGGACTTAACTAAGTGTTGTGCCATTTGCATAGGGCGGACTTTCCTTAAGTCTAAGCCATTTCACATTGCTTGGAGCGGACTTCCGTTATTGTCATGCCATCTATCTCTTATGTTGGGCGGACTTACCTTCATCTCATGCCATTGCCTTGGGGCGAACTTTCCACATGTTTAAGCCATATCTCTCGATGCTGGGCGGACTTTGCTTAAAGTCAAGCCATCTTATCTTGGCTGGACTTTCCATAGTCTCATGCCATTGCTTTACCTTCCTATGGCGGACTTGACTAAGTGCTGAGACATCCTCCATTCCAGCCTAGGCGGACTATCCATTGAGCCATGCCATGTTTTGTTCTTCTTGGGCGGACTTAGCACATGCTTGAGCCATTAATCTTGGCGCCATCTTCCATACTTAGGCAGATTTTGCCTTGAATTCCATGCTGGTTATTTCGCCATTTTTTTATTTTCGTGATTTTCTGTTGGTTTTCTAGGGCTTCTGACTAATTTTTTGAAATTTGGGAATTTTCTAAAGATGGAAACCCTACCAAAAATAGAAACTTGTCCCAAAATAGTAACTTTCCAAAAATAGCCCCTAGAAAATAGGAAGTCTAACATGGGCCAAAAATGCCAAAAATAAAGTCCCTAAAAATAGGGGGTCCAGAGGGACAATCCCCAAAAAGTAGATGTCAAAATTGGCTGAAACAGCAGTCGATCTTCATTCCTCGGGCCTCCTAAGCACCAGGATAATGTTTGCACAGTGATTCAGGCTCAAATTCTTCACTTGACTCAGGTGACCATTCAAAAGACTCAAACTCTAAACCCTAAAACAGAGACCAGATGAAACTGAAGCGCAAGGCAAAGCCCTAAAAAGCAAACTACTAGGGTCCCCATTTGCAATGGGGCGATGTGTGATAAGGTCACAACAACTCCTTATTGATATGTCTTCACATATGTATTTTCCTTTAAATCTATATATATCTTTTACAACGATCTTCTTCTCCTATTTGCATATGAAGATCTGCAGCTATTTATCCTTTCTCTTTTCTTCACACTAGATCTGCCCTTATTTGTATATATATACATCTCTTGATCTGCTGTGTATGTATGATGAAATCCACACTTATTCTTATCCTTCTACTCTCCATATATTCCTTATTTATTTCATATCTCCCAAATAGTTCCCTTCTATAAAACCTTAAATGTTGTGCCTCCTTGATTAAGGAATCATTGCTTCCTTATTATCAATCAAGCTATTTATAATTTATGTGCCTTCTTAATAATTGCTGCCTGTGACTCCATGTGATTATTTTTCCTCAAAATAAAGAATTTCGAAGGAGATACTCTGGGAGCTTGTGGGTTATTAAATGAAGCCTTTTCACATCATCTGAGCACAAGGATATCGCACTTTATAAGGCGGCAACTTAAAGTTTCATAAGATTGGTTCTATCGTTACAATCTTCCTTGCATAGTATCGAATAAGGGAACCTGAAGTTTCAACGGGAATATGAATTTGAAGCTCTCTGTCTAATGAATGACATCATTTACATATGAGTTAGCAAGTTAAAATAAGATGGAAACTTAAATGTTGCCTGTGGCTGTCGATTAAATTAAGACAAAGACTTCAATGTTTGTGGAGGAGTTGAAGAGTTAAGAAAGACTTTGGAAAAGCTGTTTCTCTATTCTTCATTTCCTGTTTATTTTGAAGATGTCGGAAAAGTGAGAAATTGCGAAGATTACACCATGCGATCCTCTATTTTGGATACCTTCCGTGCATAGAAATTATCGAGCCAACATGTAATGATGCCAACAAGAGAAATAACAAGGATGTCGATGTTATTCTCTTCCACCAAGGCCAGAGCCGTCTATCTGTATATGTATTTATAGCTTGAGCATAGTGATGTCTATCTTGTTTGTCTCTCTGATTTGCTGAATGAAGATCTTGAACTGTTCAATCCCCCTTGAGCAAGAATTTCCTCCATAAAATCACCTATGTATTTCTTCCTTGCTTTCCTGTGTTTTAAGCGATGGTCTTTAATATTCCACTTGTTCCGAGCATCGCACCTTTGTGAAAAGTCATGGTCATGTGATAACAAGTCGGCTTGATTAAAGTCTTTAACAAGTGATTCGGTCTCTTCATAAGTCGGCTTTGCAATTTAAATTATTATTATTTCTTTAGCCTGCCTTTATATTTATTTATTATTATTTTATTAAGTTTCTAATCGGTCAAGTTGGGGATATTACACCCATCCATTGTAATGGTCATAGTCATACTTGTCATTAGATTTATAATTTTATATTTCGTAATTATAATATTATTTTGTGTTTTTATTTATATTTGAATATTATATATAATAGTTATAATTATAATATTATATTTGATATTTGTAATATTGTCTTTGATAATTTTATTGTGTATTGTCGATAAATATATTTATAATTGCAATATTATCTTATGATAATTGTAATTATAAAAATATTAAAATGATAATATGTCCTTTTATTATTTTAATATGTATTGTGTTATTCATTTTATTTAATCACGTGCATTCTAATGTTTAGGGTTTTTAGGATCAAATTTCGGGGACATGACAGTCCTCCCCTCCCAAATTTGCTTGTCCTCCACCAAAAACATCTTAGTTTCTTCTAGGATCTCTTCTTCTAATCCGTCACTAACAACACATAGGTTAGTCACGTTTATATATATAATTTAAATGAGAATGTTCTATAACGATTACTCTATTTTAATGTGTATACCTATTAAAATATAAATATACACTTATCTTTGTGATTAGGACATCATAAGTCTCCCCCGCTTGTCTTTGCTTGTCCTCCAACAACCTTATAACTCTTTTCTTCCTTAATCTCTCGATGTTCTTGACCGATACAGTTGTCTTCATTCTGGAAAAAGATTGTCACATCTTGTTACATTTAATCTCTTTCGAGGCCTTTTGGATACCTCATTATTGAGTATATCCAGCCTTATAATCTTAGAGAGAGACTGTAACATCTCTACCCAAGCCTTCTGGATACCTTACTTTAAGAATACCCAGCCTTATAATCTTGGAAGAAGATCGTAACCCTTGGTTACCCTTAATCTCTTTCCATTTCTTCTGGATACCTTTTGCTAAGTCTATCCAGCCTTATAATCTTGGGAAAAGATTGTAACCTTGTTACTCTTAATCTCTTCCCAGGCCTTCCAGATACCCTTTTTTCTTAAAGAGTACCCAGCCTAAAATCCTGGAAGCGAGCCTTTCACTTCTCAGGCCTTATGGACACCCTATTTTGGTGTATCCATCCTTAAGATCTTCGAAAGAACCTTGGCTCTGTCTAGGCGTTATGGATACCCTATCTGGGTATATCCATCTTAATTCTTATATGCATTCATCGCTGTAATGTAATATGACTTATATTGAAAATTCTATTTCTTGTTCTAGTCAAGGGTCTTTATGGTTTGTCCTTCCTGAATTTTGTTTATCTTTAAATTCCTTAATAGTTTCATCCTTTTCCCATGTGGCATCTTCTTTAGGGAGTCCCTTCCATTTGATTAGAGACTCGGTAATGATCCTATTCCTCAATTTCCTTTCTCTAGTGTCTAGAATAAATTCTAGCTCTAAGATAAGTTGTCCTTCATCGTTGAGAGGAGGTAGGAGTTTGCCTTGTCTCTTCCTCCAATGCTTCTTCTATTTTATGTATTTGTCCCTTCTTGCATTGGTGGTCTTGTCCCCAATGTTCTTTACATTTGAAACATAAACCTCTCTTCATTAATTCTTTCCTTCGTTCGATTGCTTCCTTGTCTTGGCATTGGTGTCCCATAGTCCATGGCTAAAAGTAGCATGCTCTTTCTTTATTATCTCTTCTTGTTTAATTTCCTTCCATAAGATGGCAAGATTACGCTCTGATACCACTATAATGTCCCCAGTAGGAACTGTACTAGCCTTATCCCAAATTATTAATTTCCCAAGTAATAAATGAATTAGAAAATACTTTAGATTGATTTAGTCCATATCTATGGTCTGCAATTATATCTTCTCATCAGCTTGTTGGTGTATATCGAACATGTCTTCTAATCTACACTTTCTCCATATTCCATAACTTTATTTATATTTATTCATATCTTTTATATCATTCCCTACTCCATCATCATTGATGTGATTTCTTATATTTCTACACTCCTTATTGATATGTCTTCATATATGTATTTTCCTTTAAATCGATATATATCTTTTACAACGATCTTCTTCTCCTATTTGCATATGAAGATCTGCAGCTGTTTATCCTTTATCTTTTCTTCGCACTAGATCTGCCCTTATTTGTATATATATACATCTCTTGATCTGCTGTGTATGTATGATGAAATCCACACTTATTCTTATTCTTCTACTCTCCATATATTCCTTATTTATTTCATATCTGCCCAATAGTTCCCTTCTATAAAACCTAAAATGTTGTGCCTCCTTGATTAAGGAATTGTTGCTTCCTTATTATCAATCAAGCTATTTATAATTTATGTGCCTTCTTAATAATTGCCACCTATGACTCCATGTGATTATTTTGCCTCAAAATAAAGAATTTTGAAGGAGATACTCTGGGAGCTCGTGGGTTATTAAATGAAGCTGTTTCATATCATTTGAGCACAAGGATATTGCACTTTATAAGGCGGCAACTCAGAGTTTAATAAGATTGATTCTACCATTACAATCTTCCTTGCATAGTATCGAATAAGGAAACCTGAAGTTCCAATGGGAATATGAATTTGAAGCTCTCTGTCTAATGAATGCCATCATTTACATATGAGTTAGCAAGTTAAAATAAGACGGAAACTTAAATGTTGGCTGTGGCTGTCAATTAAATTAAGACAAGACTTCAATGTTTGCGGAGGAGTTGAAGAGTTAAGAAATACTTTGGAAAAGCCGTTTCTCTATTCTTCATTTCCTGTTTATTTTGACGATGTTGGAAAAGTGAGAAATTGCGAAGATTACACCATGCGGTCCTCTATTTTGGATACCTTCCGTGCATAGAAATTATCCAGCCAACATGTAACGATGCCAACAAGAGAAATAACAAGGATGTCAATGTTATTCTCTTCCGCCAAGGCAAAAGCCGTCTATCGGGTATATGTATTTATAGCTTGAGCATAGTGACGTCTATCTTGTTTGTGTCTCTGATCTGCTAAGTGAAGATCTTGAATTGTTCATTCCCCCTTGAGCAAGAATTTCCTCCATAAAAACACTTGTGTATTTCTTCCTTGCTTTTCTATGTTTTAAGCGATGGTCTTTAATATTCCGCTTGATCCGAGCATCACATCTTTGTGAAAAGTCATGATAATGTGATTGTTAGTGTTTTGTAGCGGTGGGAGATATCTTCTCCTAAATATAATTAACTCAAGGCAGGTCAGCCTTTGTTTTATAAATAAAATTTGTATTTTTCTAGGTCAGCCCTAGAAAGGAGGTCGCCTAGCTTGGTATTTAAAGGGGTCAGAGTCCTCTCATTTGATCATCAATTCATCCAATTCCAATTCGCACTATTCAGCAGCAGATCCGATTCTAGAAGAAGTGTTATTATTTAGTGCATTCAAGATTCGCTTCAAGGAGAAGTGACATTTGTAAGTAGTATATCTTTACTTTGTTGTAGTCAGTCGTAGTCAGCCTTGGTCGTAGTCGGCCAATTGCTAATAAAACAATAGTTAGTGAGAATAATACATGTTATGTGCTTTCGGGTAATCAAGTCCCAATTAATGTTAATGTTGTTATGAAGCGTCGTGTCGGTTGGTTATCTAACCACCGCCGTACGTTATATGTAGTTTGTTGTGGTAGTCGGGAGATAGGGATGTGTGGATGGTTATATTGTTAAGTACTGTTGATACTCAGGAATTGTACATGGTGATATCTGTTATAATGAATAAAGCTTCTGGTGTTCAAACATGATATCTTTCTAGTTTACTGTTTTGTTCTATGTTCTGCACATCACTAGTTTGCCAGTAGTACGTAATACTTGAATTACATTTCGTAGGCAAACATTTGGCGCCGTTGCCTGAGCGGACTAGGGCATCACTCGCCATGGCAGCGTAATGGGTCAACTGGCAGAAGAACCTGTAAATGCTAATGAGGAACGAGAAGACCGATTGATGGAAGATCTGGTTAATCTGTGGAAGATATCATTACGAGATCATGTACGAAGGGAATCCCAGATACGGGAGATCCCTAAGGAAGTTATCTGGGATAGATTGGAAGTGAACGACGAGGTGAATCATCTCTTGAATTGTATGCCCCGATTACTGGCCCGTCATTCCATTATTCTGCAAGACCTCCGAGAAGAAGATCGGGAACGCCGAAGACAACAAATACTACAACGCTACGAAGAACGAACTAAACGAGAAGAAGAAGAACGAGACACGAGCCGGAGACGTACATCCGGTAGCCAGCGATGATCGCCTGAACATATTTTAAATGCCCGTACGGCCGAACAAAGACAAGCATCGAGTACCTGACGGGCACGGGACTTCAGAAGAGCAAGTTCGGCGATCACTCAGGCTGCAAGAACAAGAAAACCAGCAAAGAAGACTAAAGCAAGTTGGTAAGGAATTGGATGAGGACTTAATTGAAATAAATCAGAGCATAAAAAGAACATATGAAAATCTAACAAGAATAGACACATCCATTGGACGAGCGCACCAAAGTTTGACAGAAGGAAGGGACGGAAAACCCTTCGGCACCCTGTATATAGGAAGATATGATCCCGATGAGAACGAAGATGAATTGAGTAGTAGCATCAGCCGTCTTCGAGAGTTGTCCTTGTCAGACAACGACGAATGCCTAACGAGTGGAAGATTAGAGCCCAGTACCCCAAGGCGGAGAGAGTACCAAAGGGAACCCCAGGAGACTCAAGGTGTCGCGGACGCTGAGGAACGACGTGGGAGTGACTCGTACATGGTCGACAGTGCAAGTGACACACCGAAACTTAGCGAGGAAACCAATCTAATCGGGTCCAACACACAAGGAGGACAGTGGGGAACGATGGCTCATCCGGAGCGGCAAAAGTTGCCGAAGTTCATGGGGAATGGGTCTGAAGATCCCGTACGGCACTGTAAGACATGTGAGACTATTTGGATAGCCAATGGATAGGATGATCCCGACTAGTGGCTGAAAGCATTTCCAGCGACACTCAGAGAGAGTGCCATTGATTGGTACTTTGAATTGGATCAAGCACAGAAAGCTACATGGAGGTTATTGAAGAAAGCTTTCCAGGAGGAGTTCAAACTTCTTCGAGATGACAACGAGATTGTTGCGGAGATATACAATACCAAGCAAGGAAAGCACGAGAGTGTGCGGACCTACAACTGAAGACTCAAAGATTTACTAGGGAAATTGGAGGCACAACCGGCCGATGGGTTGAAGAAAAGATGGTTCATCGAGGGCTTGCTTCCGTCATTAAGGAAGAAAATGAAAGTCGTACCTCCTTCGTCATACGCCGAAGCATACAATCGGGCAATGGACATAGAAAGTGAAAATAAAACATCCTCCCGAGGGAAAAAGAAGACAGACGACGAGGAGAGTATGGACGACAACGACAGTGAATCCAAAACTGTACAAGCACTCAGGAAAGATATGATGCGAATGATGAAAGAATTGAAGGCCGGCAAGGAGAATACGAGAGAAGCCAGAGAATTGTGGTGTACGAACTGCAATGCGGAAGGTCACACGAAGGCAAACTGTCCCAAGAACTTATTTTGCGATATCTGCCAAGTGATGGGACATTCCGTCAAGGAATGCCCATACAACTTAAAAGCCAGAAGTGCACAAGTACTCTTCACTCATGGAGAGCCGTCGACACCGCCGAACACACCACCAAAGCCCCAGTACAATAGCAATGCATCCCCTGGAGGTTACCAAAGCAATAGAAGTCCGAGAAACATGATACAGTACGATGCAAAAGGAAGGCCTATGATCCAATGCAGGAACTGCAACGAATGGGGCCACTTCGCCAGGGACTGCCAGAACGGTCAAGGTTCGGGAGGGAGATTGTGTAAGTGGTGTGGACCAGGCGATTATGAAGATAACGAATGCCCTAAGCAAAAGGGTATCCACATGCTGGAAGTAGAAGAACAAGAGGTACTGGCGATCACCAGAGCACAAGTAAAAAAGGCCACTTACCTAGATCCATGTATGGAGAAACAAAGGATGAAGAAAGCAAAAACCGAAGTGGAACTGGCGATGGCGAAGGAAAACAAAGTACTTTTGGAGAAGCCAGGAGCCTCTCGGCGGTCGGAGGCGGAAACCAACATCGTACGGCAGGTACTGCAGGCCACCATACCGATCAAAGTAACTGACCTTCTCCAAACTATGCCGCAGTTGGGACTGGCGATCACAAACATCGTCGGGGATGGCAAGCAACCGCAATCGGAGGAACGAAGGCAAGAATTGATACCAGAACTACCATCGTATGGTGAACAAACAATCGAGCCAGTTGCTCACAGCGAACATCGGGAAGATGCCAGCGGTCGTGCATATGGAGATCAAAGGGAATATCTTGACAAATACTATCGTTGACGGAGGATCGGGAGTCAACGTACTACCTGAAGATAGATGGAAGAGTCTCGGGAAGCCTACACTTTAGCCACCGACATTCCAACTGGTGGGCGCTGATCAACATGGTATCAAGCCGTTGGGAACACTGATGGCGCAGAAGGTGACGATCGGCACACAACAGTTTTTGCTAAATTTTGTCGTCATCCCATTACAGAGGAAAGCATACGATGCACTACTTGGGAGAGGATGGCTAATAGCCACGAAGGCAAATCATAATTGGAAGAGGAACACACTCTCGATCGAGAACAACGGGTGAAAGTACGTCATTGACTTGAAGAACCAGGACGTGAGCGAAGAATTGGCTTCCTCTGGATCTGAATCGGATGGAGGTGAGTTGGATGTGGACGAAGGAAGGAAAGCTATGGAACCGAACACTGAAGGCATACTTGAACTCGAGAGTTGTTCGGAGGACGAGACAAGCTCACTGAATGGCTTATTTCATTGGCAGATGGAAGACTATGAAGTGTTCCACCGAGAGTGTAACATGCTACAAATCGGGGAAATCAAGGAAGAAGAGAAACAGGGAAGGCCCAGCCAAACATTTCCGGCCAAGAATGGAGAGTACAAAGAAAGAGTATCAAAACTGGACGATACACCAGTCCACAAATCCGAACAGGTACGAGATGAAAAAATTGTGTTGGAGTTAAAAAATGAAAAGTATGAAAAAATTAAAAACTTAGAAAAAAAGAAAAGAGGAGAGAGGAGATGAGAGAGAAAATAAACAAAAATTGAAAAAATTAAAGATAGAAGAGAAAAATGCTAAAAGTCATCAAAAAATGGAGAGTAGGAGAATAAATGACGAAAAATAGGACAAATGGAGGAGAGAGGAGAGAGAAGATGAGAATAATAAGGAGAGGGAATTAAAAGAGATTTAAAAAAGAGAAAAGATACAAAAAGGCGAAAATAAAAGAATTAAAAAGACAGACGTATTATATGGAGTTCGAAAAAATAAAAGAAATAGAGAAATGGAAAAATCAAAGCCGACCAAGGGAAGAGAAATTAAAATTAAATTTAAAATGAAAGTCGTGGCCATGAGGCAAATCGTACGCCTATGGGGAAAAGCCGCCGGGGGAGATAAAACACGGTGAAGTATTAAAAGAGGAAACCTTAAAGTGCAACGTAGCCTAAGCTCGACCAAGGAGTACGATGTACGACCATATAACACACTAGGAATAATAGGGCGAAAGCATAAAAGGAACCAAAGAAGGGAAGAACGACTCCAAGGAAGAAATGTATCAACCTACAAGAGAGTTGGTATAAGGTACGCAAGAGTTTTCACAGTACGGCGGACTATTATCCTCAATCACATCGATCACATCATACGACATTCACAGTGTCTCAAGGTCGTACGGCATCCAAGCTATTCTCAAATCGTACGGCATCATCCAGACTATTTGCAAGTCATACGACATCTAGGAGAGATCTACATCGTACAATATTTAGCATCTTCTCAATTCGTACGGAGTCATGAGGTGGTCAAGAAGGTCGTACAACATCCTTACATCGTACGGCATTTAAAAGAGATCTTAATCGTACGGCATTTACAGGGGAACTTCATCGTACGGCATTCACAGAGTTTGCATATTGTAAGAACTTCACTAGTTATCCAAGTCGTACAGCATTGCAATTTAAGGGTCGTACGGATTTTTATCTTGGTTAAGGAACACTCAGCAATTCTTCACATCATACGGCGTACTAAGAACTCATTGGTCGTACGGCATCTCCAAGATCAGGTCGTACGGCAGTTTTTTATCCCTCATGGCGTACGGACAAAGCAGGAGAGAGAAGCCGTAAGTAGCAAGCAGCAAGAAGTCGTACCATTCATCGATGGAGGTAAAGTAAAGAAAAACAATGCAAAATTTGTATTTTTCAACTTCATCAGCACTATTTGGAACCTTTGGAAAAGTCATGAAAATGAGGTACGCGATGCAGTTTCGGGTGGTTTCAGAAGTGTTAAATTGGTCTTGGCGGCGGGGGCGCTGCCCCCGAACCCCGCGAGGGGCGCTACCCCTCGACCCCGCTAGGGGCGCTGTCCCCAAACCCTCGCAAGGGGCACTGCCCCTTGACCCCGCTAGGGGTGCTGCCCCTTGACCCCGCTAGGGGTGCTGCCCCTAGACCCCCACAAGGGGCGTTGCCCCTTGACCCCGTTGGGGGTGTTGCCCCCAGACCCCCATCAAATTTATTGGAATTGTCCATTTGCAATACAGCCAACCAACGTAGTACAGTTGCAAGAGCAGTTGGCAGCCGAGCAAATGAGAGTGACAACTCTCGAGAAGTTAGCAGAAAGGGATAGAGTATTGGGTCAGTTGATAGAGAATGATACCCAGGTGGCCGATGCACAACGACTTTCAACACAGAGGGAGAATCAATTACACGAAAAGGACGAGGAGTTGGCATTTTTTATTTTCAGTCGTCTGGAAGACGACTACTTTGTAGGGGGGGATGATGTAAGTAGTATATCTTTACTTTGTTGTAGTCGGCCGTAGTCGGCCTTGGTCGTAGTCGGCCAATTGCTAATAAAAGTAAACAATAGTTAGTGAGAATAATACATGTCATGTGCTTTCGGGTAATCAAGTCCCAATTAATGTTAATGTTGTTATGAAGCGTCGTGTCGGTTGGTTATCTAACCACCGCCGTACGTTATATGTAGTCTGTTGTGGTAGTCGGGAGATAGGGATGTTTGGATGGTTATATTGTTAAGCACTGTTGATACTCGGGAATTGTACATGGTGATATCTCTTCTAATGAATGAAGCTTTTGGTGTTCAAACATGATATCTTTCTAATTTACTGTTTTGTTCTATGTTCTGCACATGACTAGTTTGCCAGTAGTATGTAATACTTGAATTACATTCCGTAGGCAAACAACATTACTTATTGTATGAGACTCGGCCTATTCTAGGGCCTGATCTTGTGTGCTATTGTTGGGATGTAGTGTTCACATAGGTGTTAGGAATATTAAGATGCATAAAATAATAAGTTGATAGGTTTGTTATGGGTGTTGGGAATATCATACCATTCCCGTAGATTATTTGTTATTGGTTGTGATTTGTTTGTTTGTGTGTATAATGAGTTGTTAAAACAACTCATATCTTTAGCTAGTAGTTATAGGGAGTTTCCTAAAATGTAGGAAATAGAAATCCTATATATATGTAAATGTATTGAATGAAAATGATGAAAGGAAGAAGCTCGTATATCCAGTTTTTTATTATTATAGCTTCTATCTCTCTCTGCCCATATTTCTAATATGGTATCAGAGCAAAGAAAATCCAAGGGAAATTACTTTTGTAGTTTGGTACTACAGTTTGCTAGGTTGAGTCTATCTTTCTATGGAGGGGTTTGTTTGGATCGGTGAAGGGCCTGATCTTCTATTTGTTGAATCTTTTCGAGATGATCTATGCAATCTTGTTAGAGGCCCCTGATAATATTTGCCAGGTCCTAAATCATTGCTGAGTTCTTTTCATTTAGAAGGACCTCGCTCCAATCTATAGTAATAAAGGCAAAGAGGCCACAAGTCTTCTCTTCTGCAACAACACTCATACTTGGTACTGGTAGCTCAAATCAGGTGGAATTCACCACAACCGATTCCTATGCGTGATTATAAGTATTCAAAGGAGACACCCATGGCGGCGTTGAGGGACTAGTGATTTAGAGGTATGAAAAATTCACCGTTTTGTTTTGTCATATGGAATTGATCTCCATATTTTCAAACTTAGTATTGTTATAAGGCTTCGATTGAGAGGTTGAAGACGTGTTTAATGAGGAGAAAGGCATGGAATTCCATCTAGATTTTGCACGAAGAAAATCAAACCGACAGCCATTGAAAAGTTGGCATTAAATATATCAATTGTGCACCTTTAGACAATTTTGGTTCAATTGAAATTCCCTAAAGTTTTTCGGTTAGAGTAACCATTTCCTGATAAATTTGGGTCTTAACTGGTGCTTGATTCTTGCGATTTATTTTCTCTAAAGTCTGTGCAAGGATTGTGTAATGAGCCTTGCTAATTCTGATCACAATTTGCTAAGTATAGGCTCAAGGAATTTTGTCAAACATGTCACATACAAACTTCCAGCTTGCTGGTTTGTGGGATCAGACTGATATATTCTTTGAAAAACGATTATAGAATGCTTCCAATGCTTGAAATTCAACACTACTATGCATAAATTAACATCTAAAGGCATGTATGACTTTCCTTAATCATTTACAATGCATAACAATGACTCCTAAGTGAAAAACATCCTACAGCCAACTGGTATTTTGACAAACAGTTGGTATGCATACTAAAAATCTGAGTAAGAATGGTATTGTAATGCTTATTGACAACTATAAACAACCAGCAATCTGTATCTCCTTATTGCAATACAATGATTCAATACAAAGCTCATGAGATAGCCAAGACTCTTGGCAATTTACAATAGAATTATTCAATTGTGATGATGCTGGTTAATGAGAAATGCAACCTACAGCAGCAAACTAATGAGTAATGCCAATCTTATGCCACTACAATGTCTGGTGAATACAATGCTTTAAAAGACTGAAATTGCAATGCATACATGCTGATTAAATGCCTAATTAACTGCAGAGTAATGACTGATATGAAAACCTGGAGATGGATGGCTGACAAGTCAAAACAATTCAATTCTCCTTTGTTCTTAATGGAATGCCTCCAGGAGTGTAGCGCCTAGTCCTCTTATCAGCCAACCATGCTTCAAGAATTTCCTTGGAATTTATTGAGGCCTTGAACATGAAAATCGTCCCTGTTTTATCATCAGTGCTCAGATATAAATTAATGGCTTCCTTCAGCTTATTCAAAATGCATGGAAATTCGTTGTTTAATCTCCTACAATGATGCATCTAAATTCCTTGTGGAAATCGATGCAAAGAGAGAACCTCCTATGATCAAATTCGTGGCTCCCTGAAGTCTGAGTACAGTCTGATCAGAATTCTGTAATAAATAAATGGCGCCTTGAAACTCCTTCACAAAGCTTGTAAACTCATTGACTTTCACCCTAGAATGCAGCACTTTCACACCTTTGAAGAATCGATGTGTAATGTCCCCTTCTCAAACCTGACATTTCCAGTGACCGTTGGCCTTTCGTTGGGAACCCGAAGGCTAGTCGGAAGTTAAATTAGGGTTTCCTAATTTTGAGGAGGTCATTGCTCTGAGATGGTGGATTCAATGGCGGATTCTTTCTAGGTTTTCAGAGAGCTTCGCAGTGGTATGTTCGTCTCAGCCATTGTAACGAGACTCGCCCAGACTCGCCATGACTCGGCGAGTCCCGGGCCGAGCCAGCCTGGCCGAGTCTGGGGAGCTCGGACTCGGACACGCCGAGTCCAGAGCCGGACTCGCCGGACTCGCCGGACAGCCTGGGCAGATTTCTAGAGTCCCTGTGACCCGGCCGGGCAAAGAAGAAGAAGTTAAAACACTAAAAAAACATAAAACTAAAAGTTAAAGTTAGTTTTTTTTTTGTTCTATATGTTCTCTCCAACCCTAAAAGCAACTTCATTTCACTCTTTTGGCAAAATAGGAGGAGAAGAGAGAGTTGTGAAGAAAAATAGGAGGAGAAGAGAGGGCAACCAGCAAATTGTTTAAAACAAAAGCAAGGTCATATATCATTTGGGAAGCTTCATACTGCTAAGGAGGTGCATTGAAAGTTCATTGCTAGTGATTGGGAGGAGTTTGCATTGCATTCCAAGCCAAATCTAAGAGGTAAGTTTGATTTTAATGGTTTTTTTTGTGTTTTTTTAACAAATAATTCATTGTAATTTGTAAAATCATTGTTTTTAAATTATTATAGTTTGCATTTTTATTTACAAACCCTACTTGCAACTTAAATAATTTTACAAACCCTACTTGTTATTGCAGCCACATTCATTTGCAAATCAAACCATATTATTATTTTCACAATGTCTCAAACCCCAGTCAGAAAAGACCCTGCTTGGAAACATGCTGAAATCTTTCCCGGAATGAAAAGAGGAGAAGCAAAATGTAAATACTGCAAAACAATATATCATGGAGGCATAAATAGATTGAAATACCACCTTGCACGCATACCCATCCATGATGCAGTGGGCTGCACCCTAGCACCTATTGAGGCTGTTCGTGAAGTGCAGGTGCAATTAGAAAATTTTGAAAGGCAAAAAGAAATTAGAAAGAGACAGAGGGAGGAGTTGGCAGGTGTTGGAGTTGGACAGGGACTTGGTGCTGTTGGAGATGCTTCTTCCATGCCTCCATACCGTCCTAGTGCTAGTGCTTGTGCTAGTGCTTCTGCTTCTGCACCATCTATTCCTATGCGTACTCCTAGTGCTGGTGGCGCTGCTACTGCTAGTGGTAGTGGCAGTATTAGTATTGGCCCTAGAGTTCGTAAATCTAGGGTGGACTCATATTTTGTACCACGCACTACTCCTGGTTCCCAACCGTCGCTTGAGAGCATGGGTTGGAACAAGGATGCACACGATGCAGCAAAAAAAACAATTGCAGACTTTTGGTACTACTGCACCATTCCCTTCCATGTAGCCAGGTAATTCTTTTTTCGTTTAATTGTTTTAAAATTTATATTTAAATTTTATTGTTTTAGAATTTAGATGTATCTCACTATCGAATTCAAATTTAAAGTTAAAAACTTAAATCTTTTCATTTTATGACATGTTTTAGGTCTCCTTTTTGGCAAAACATGGTTGATGCAATAACCATATGTGGGGCGGGGTTCAAAGCCCCCAGCGAAGATGAATTAAAGGGCCCACTTTTGACTCAAAAGGTGGCGGATGTGAAAGCACAATTAGAGGAGCAGCGTGTGCAATGGAGGAGGATTGGTTGCACCATCATGACTGATGGTTGGACCGATAGGAGAAATAGGACGCTGTTGAACTTTCTAGTTTCCTCTGGAGGTAATTGTACTTACCTTAATACATTGATATTTGAATTTGATTTAGTGATTAATAATTTAATAAGGCTGATTTATGTTTTTAATTTATTGAATAATTGGTAATTTGGTTTTGCTTATTTTTTCAGGTGACACTGTCTTCATAAAGTCCATTGATGCTTCCGCCCAATTCAAAAATGCCACATACTTATGTGAGGCTATAGAGGAGGTGATAGCCGATGTGGGGGAAGAAAATGTAGTTCAAGTGGTGACAGATAATGCAGCAAATTATGTTGCTGCTGGTAGATTATTGATGGAGAGGCACCCAACTATATTTTGGACTCCATGTGCCGCCCATTGCATTGACCTCATGATGGAGGATCTTGGCAAGCTCCCATGGATAAAAACATGTATGGAATCAGCAAGAAACATTTGCAAATTTGTTTACAATCATGCATGGGTGCTTAACCTTATGAGGCAATACACGGGGTTGAGGGAGTTGTCTCGTCCTGGCATCACTCGGTTTGCATCAAATTTTATCATGTTGCAATCCTTGATTCGGTCAAGGGCACCTTTGAGGCGCATGTTTGCTAGTGAGGAGTGGTCTTCCTCATCCTTTTCTACAAGCACTGCAGGGATTGCTGTGGCTGATTGCATATTTGATGAGGCAGGGTTTTGGACACCAGCAGATGAGATTGTGAAGGTAACATTTAATTCTTTATTATGTTTTAATTTTTAATCATATCTTACTTTTATTTGTTCATTTTCATTGACAGTCACACTTACTTATTTGTGAAACATGTTTGCACTTTGCAGTTTATTGAGCCCTTGCTAGTTCTCCTACGAGTTGCAGATGGGGAGAAGCCCGCAATGGGCTACATATATGAGGGCATGGATAGGGCCAAAGAGGCCATTAGATCAGTCTATGGTGGAGTTGATGATAAGTATCGTCCCATTTGGGAGATCATTGATAGGAGATGGCAAAACCAACTCCATAGGCCCATCCATGCAGCCGCATGTTTCCTAAATCCGGCCTTCCACTTCCGCCGTGATCTCCGTGCAGATAGAGAAATTCTTAGTGGGCTCTACTCGACGATAGAGAGAATGTTGCCCTCTGTTACTACACAGATAGTGCAGGAGATAGATGCCTTCACTAAGGCACGAGGAGACTTCTTTGCACGTCAAATGTGCAAAGATAGTAGGACAAAATTAATGCCAGGTAAAAATATATTTAAGGCAATAATTTTCATCTTTTTATATTATAATTTATTATTAAATGTTGAACTTGAACTTGAAACTTGAAATGAGATTGATTTTGTTTCTTTTTCTCATCTCAGATGGATGGTGGGAGATGTTTGGTTCTGATACACCGAACCTGCAAAATGTTGCCATACGAATATTGAGCCAGCCATGCAGTTCATCCGGTTGTGAGCGCAATTGGAGTATGTTTGAGCACATACACTCCAAGAAGCGCAATAGATTGACAGTGGAGAGGATGAATGACCTGGTATATGTTCATTACAACCTTCTGCTCAGATACAGGAAGGCTTTTGACCACGACAACACCCCGATCTGTTTAGAGGAGGTTGATCCACAGTCTGAGTGGATCACTGAGGCTACAGACGCAGTCTTTAGTGACGAGGACCTTGATTGGGTGGACCAGGCAGAGAGAGAGGCTGAGGTTGTAGCCATGGCTGAGGAGGAGGCTAGAGCACGAGGAGACATAGCTACTGGTGGTGAGAGTGGTATGGGGACTCAGACACAGGCAGAGACTATGGCTGCAACTGCAACATCATCCAGGACCTTTAGACGCCTTCGTAGGAAGGATGCTGGCTCCACTGTGCCATAGGCATAGAGTGATAGACTTATAGCTATTGTTTTGAATCTTTTGATATTTCATATTTGTATGGAACATTTGATGTCATGGATTTCATTTTCCATGAGTTTTGTATACATTTGACTAATTTTATATATCAAAGTATGTTATTTCCTTCAGCAGCGCAACTACAATTTGTGTACTTTATACTTATGTGATCATTGTATATTTGTGTATGTGATCAAATTTGCTTTTATTTGTGTTGGATTCAATAAAGGGTGCTTGAAACAAGTTTTAAATCTTTAAAAATCTCTAATTTTCTAAGGTTTTTTCAACTTTTTTCATTTTGCCGAGTCTGCGCCGAGTCCGAGTCCGAGTCGCCGAGTCGCCGAGTCGAGTCACCCTAGCCGAGTCCGAGCTCTCGTGAACTATGGTCTCAAAGATTCTGAGCACTTTTGGAATTTACTATTTTTAGTAAATTCTATTTTTGGCAGCTTTCCAGATGAGTTCAGCTCGGTTGACTTCCTGCTTCAGTGGGTCAGTTGTTTTGCTCAGTTTTGACTTCAGGGCCTTTGCGAAAGGATAAGTTAAGTCATTTAATTAAAAAAAGTCACGTTTTAATTATTATAATTAAACGTTGACCCTTGGCTTAGACTTAATGACTTAATGTTGTTTTTAAAAGGTGGGTCTTTGAGGGTGGCGCCCTCATTGAGAAATGATTTAATATTTCCCTAAGTCAAAGCAATGGTTTGAGGGGCGCATTTTTCAAAGGAGGTTATTTAATTAAAATGTCAATTCTTAAAGCCTTGAAGAGAAAGTACGCCCTCTTGAGGAGTTGAAGGTTTTGACCTAAAAGCATATTTTAGGGTTTCGTGAAGTCAAGCGGAAATTATAAAAAGGAGTCTTGTGCATCATTTTGGGCATCTTGGAAAATTATACTGTTATGCTGCCGAATTGGCTCTGGGACTGCTTCGAGGAATGAAGGCCTCCTAGCATTGGGCATCACTTCGTGTTTGGAAGACAACATCTAGTGGTGAATCATTGTACTGTGAGTTGCATTTAGTGTGTTTTGTTCATCAATTCATTGCATAGTTAGATTCGAAGTTATCATTTATTAGTTTCAGCTTATTGCATTGTTTTAAGACAGCAGATTGCATGTTTGCTTCATAAATCAGAAAATACCAAAAATATCATTGTGGGTATTAGCTTGTTGCATGTGTTAGTCTTAGGCGCCCTTATGCTCCATATTGCAGATTTTAATGTTGTGAACTGAATTTTTAAAGCCAAGTCGAGTTTCTCAGCTGGGCCGTACCATTTAGGAACATTGGGATTTGTGCATAATTAATATATGGGCTTTAGATCTGATTTCAGTGTCTCATCCTAGGCGTGTGCTTAGTTAAGAGTTAATGCATTTGATTTCAAGTTAATCGGAGGTGATTCGTGGAAGATATGAGCATTTTAGCAATTCCTTAGACTGCTGTTCTAAACATTTAATGAGCAGATTGTAAAAGAAATCAGAAATCTGTATCTTGATATTTGAAGGCATTTGGTTTTTGTATTACTATGCAACGTAACGTTGGATTCCAAATGATGTAATGCTGATCCTTTAAATTCATAAGACATTGGCAGGCAAAGGCTCCTTATTTGTAAAACTGACAGTAGTACTGGCAGTTAATTCATTATTGCTTAAATCAGATTGTGTTCTTATTTCCATTCAAAGTTATTGTAATAGTGAGATCTCCGCCCTATGGTCGCTACTATCCCATCCCGGGTTAGCAAGCACATTCTGGGTGTTGAGTAGTTTCATTTCTCAGCATCTTTCTTTCAAGCATCGTTTTGTTTTCACTCCGTCATATGGTCGCCCCTCACTCCGCTTTGGATTGGGTAGCACATACTTGGCGTCGAGTTCCTTTTCCAGCATAAGCAGTTTATTTTAGATCCTCTGACCAATGCTCACCATCATCGGTGCCATTCTGGTTAGAGTTGCTTTCTTGCACGTTTTGGTTTTCTCATCTAACCTTAACGAGTGCACTGCTTTGTAATGTTGTTAATTGTAAATTGAAAAAACGAAAAAAATTGGCTCGGAATATTTCACGATGCCTTATTGAGATGATATATGCAAAAAAGTGGCTCTAATATGCAGACTAAGAAGACTATAATTTTCTGATATTAAATCTGATTCTCCTTAATGCAAGATGTCCTCCTAAATGCAGATTGAAAGAAGACCTTGATACACAAAATTGTCTCCAACAATGCTCCAAATCGAATCATACAAAAACTTGGCCAAAGGCCACTAAGTTTTTACAATGAAGCTCAAATAGAAAGTCTGAAGTAACTTTCTCCCAGCTGCAATAATTCAAGTGATATTTCACACCCTCAAAATTGCTATTAATAGGAAGTTTTCGTTTCCTATGATAAAGAACAATCTGCAGAAACTCTAGGCTCCACAAGATGAAATGACAAACATCAACAACAATATCAAATCTGGATGATTGGCAATGGGCTCCTCATATCTATTTATTCTTTTTCTTCAAGAGGTCGGCCTTCTTCTAGAACTTTTCCAAGTCAGCTTCTAGAAGGAATATTATAATATTATTTTATTTTATTATTTTATTATTGCACTTTATAATAATACAAAATATTAATCAACTCCTAAAGTGCAATATAACATTATAATATAAAATAAAAGTTTCCATAAATAGAAATATCCATGATGATACTAGGAAAACCTTCATGAAGTCACGAAATGAGCCAACCAATCAACTGGGTATCTGCCAAACGACCCCCTGATCAAGCCCCATTAGCCTACGAGGATCAGGAATAGGCTAATTCCTCCAAACTCCAATGCTCATGAAAAAGGGGGCATTACAGATTGTTATGTGATGAGCAAGTTCTAAAGCATAGGAGGAGCGTTCCATTTTATTTTTCACGGTCTTTTTGCTGATTAGCGGATGATATCACGAGATGGTGTGAGTTTGTGGTGAAATATAGAGGGACGTGGTGGATCTAAAAAAGGTAAAAGAGAGGATAATGTGTTTCTTGCAGGGCACGTGACCCTCTTAGTGCAATATTCATCTAAATATTTTTAACAGGCCGATTTCTTTTCATGCATCTTTACAAATTGTTCAGGGGTCATTCATGATGGACTTTGTTTAGGGAAATTGCTTGATATTGTTCTCAGAGCTATTGCGGCAGCACGTTTTATTATTTCTTTTCCCTGAGCATATAAGCCCTTTGTATTTAATTCACCAAGGTGCCACACCGTCAAAATAGAGAAAACTATTCAATACAGGAGTTGCGGGTCTCTAGAGATCTCTGCTTCGATTCAGAGCCACGAATCGGATTTGTAGAAATGGCATCAACAATGATGGGAAAGAGGTCACAAAATGCGTTCTAGTGTGTAGAGTTGTGTAGATTGATCTTCTTGCAATAATACATGAGATCATTGGCGTGAAATCTCTGCTGAAGGTAAATCAAAAGACTGGTGCAGCGAAAGTCTTATGGATCCTACCAAGCCATGTCCAAATATAATATTATTTAAATCAACTCATCTCTCCAGAAAATGCACCCAAGGCCAAAAATCAAAATATCAACTGAACTGCCTGAAGAGGAAACCCTGTTGAACTGATGCCAACTGGACTGCTGCCAAAAATAGAATTTACTAAAAATAGTAAATTCAGAAAGTTGCTCGGAACAACGTGCATGCGATGCCATTGCAAAGCTTTTTGAAAACCTAGAAAGAATCTGCAATCCAAAATCCCAAACTCCAAGATGTAGCTGTCATAACTTACTAAAAATAGTAAGTTCGGAAAGGTTGCCCGACGCAGTTGCATGTCATACCTCTGCGAAGCTCTCTGAAAACCTAGAAGGAATCCAGAATCCAAACAGCCAAACTCCAACATGCAAAACCCTGAATCTTCAAAACAACCCACCAAGCAGTCAGAAACCCTAATTCCACGTCTGACTAGCCGACAGCACACCGGGGATAGACCATCAATCACTGGAAAGTGTAGGGCTAAAAATAGGGACATTACACAATGATTTGTGTAGGAGGAAGCTGTGTTTTTATTGCAAGGGTCCTTATGATCTAAACCACGATTGTCCTCTTAAGTCTAAAGGTCAAAATAGGCAAATGGAGTGGTTTTATGAGGGAGAAAACATGAATGATTTATCAGACCAGCAAGCTGATCAAGAGGATTCAGGAATTGAAAATTCAAAAATTGTAGTTGAAGTTGAAGGAGAAATGGAGCTACAGGAAGCTCATATGTCTAGCATGCAAAGGGAAGGCTCCTTTAGGTTGCGTGGACTCTTGTCTGGTCAAAGAGTCATATCTTTGCTTGACATAGGTGCAACTCACAACTTTATTGATTCACAGTTAGTGGAGAAACGTGGAATTCAAACTCAAGAGTTTGAAGGGATTGGAGTAAAAGTTGCTTATCGTTACACTCTCAAATGTGAGAGAATGATTCTAGATCTGCCTATGAAACTCAATAACTATGAGTTTAAAGCATATTTTTATGTGGTTAACATGGGAGGCATTGATGTAGTCCTTGGCATGAAGTGGCTTCATGCAATTGAAGAATTTACACTCAACCTTAGAGACATGGAAATGAAATTTAAGGTTGATGGGACTAATCATGTACTAAAAGCCATTAAGGACAGCAACTTGAAAGTAATCACTCTTAGAAGAATGGAGAGGCTTAGTAAACATGACATGGTAGAGTGGGCAATAAAGTGTAAGATGATGCCTTCATATGAGGAGCAGCACAAAACACCCTACCATCCAGATGTTTAGAAGCTCAGAGTGAAGCACACGAAGGTATTCAGTGACATACCTCATGCCAGACCTCCTAATAGAGGCATAGAGCACATTATTGAGTTGGAGGAGGGCACCAAACCCATCATGATTACACCTTACCAGCACCCAAAGCGTTTGAAGGATGAGATTGAGAAAACCATCAAAGAATTGTTTGCTATGGGACACATAAGGCTGAGTAAGTCTCCTTTCACCTCATCAGTTGTTTTGGTGAAGAAGAAAAATGGTACACTCAGAATGTGCATTGACTACAGGATGTTGAACAAGAAAACCATTAAGAATAGGTATCCCATTCCTCGCATCGACGAGTTGATAAATGAGCTACATGGCGCTTGTTACTTCTCTAAGATTGACTTGAGGACAGAGTATCACCAGATCAGAGTTAGAGAACAGGATGTAGAGAAGACTGCTTTCCGTTGTCATTGTGGACAATATGATTTTTTGGTTATGCCCTTTGGCTTAACCAACACACCAGCTACTTTTCAGTCCACCATGAACAGGGTCTTTCACTCTCAGTTGAGGAGATATGTTATGGTTTTCTTTGATGATATTTTGGTTTACAATAGATCTTGGGAGGAGCACATAGTTCACCTGGATACTATTTTGGGCATACTTGACAGGGAGCCCTTGTACGCCAAGGAGTCCAAGTGTGCATTGGGCATGACAGAGCTTCTTTATTTGGGTCACATCATCAGTGGAGATGGAGTTTGCATGGATCCTGATAAGGTTCGTGCCATTATAGATTGGCCTACTCCTGAGACTTTGACATAGCTTAGGGGATTTGTGGGGTTATGCGCCTTCTATTGTCAGTTTGTTAGTGGATTCTCGCAACATGTTGCGCCACTTACAGATTTGACTAAGAAGAGAGCATTTGTTTGGACACTTCAAGCATAGGAGTGTTTCGAGAAGTTCAAACACTTGATGACTACATGCCCAGTTTTGGCTTTGCCAGATTTCACCAAACCTTTTGAGCTTCATTATGATGCGTGTGGAGAGGGTATTGGTGCAATGACTATGTAGGATAGTCATCCGATAGCTTTCGAGAGCAAGAAGCTAAGGGGTCCTGAGAGGAGCTACATCTACTACAAGGAAATGTAGTAGATGTGCAATGGCCAAGTTCAAGCAATACCTAGTTTGTAGTAAGTTTTGCATCAAAACTGATCATAACAACTTGAAACATTTCCTTGGACAGCGGGATTTGAATGAACGTCAACAAAAATGGGTCAGCAAGTTACAGTCTTATGATTTTGACATCTCCTATGTCAAAGAGACTCAGAACATTGTTGCTAACGCTTTATCTCGTTGTCCCTATTTGAGCTCCATGGCAGAGATTGTAGAGGATTGGAGTCACTTGATCGTAGCAGAGTATGCCAAGAATCCGTGGGCTTCTGGCATTATTGATGGGACAGTATAGGACAGCAGGTACTCTCTTGTGAATGACATCATTTACAAAGAGAGAATATTCTTAGTCCCAGGTTCAAATGTAAGGAACAGGGTGTTGAGGACTTTCCATGATTCACCTATGGCTGGTCATCCCAGATACTTTAAAACCTACAGGTAGGTACGGGAGAGATTCACTTGGAAGGGTCTCAAATATGATGTTCTTCAATATGTCAGGGAGTGCTCTGTTTGTCAGCAGAACAAACAAGAGCATACTTACCCTGCTGGGTTACTTCAACCACTTCCTATTCCTAAGAGGAAGTGGGAATGCTTGTCCATGGACTTTATTACAGGCTTGCCGAAAGCTCAGGGGAGAGACATCATTTATGTGGTAGGTGATCGGTTGACTAAGTATGCACATTTCTTCCCGATCACCACTACATATTCAGCTACGTAGGTAGCGGATCTTTTCTTTCGTGAGGTATTCAGATTGCATGGGTTACGTCGAAGTATTGTCAACGACAGAGACAGTAGGTTCATGGGCAACTTCTAGTAGGAGTTATTCCGACTATGCGAGATAGGGCTTACTCCGAGCACTAGCTACCACCCACAAACTGATGGGCAGACAAAGATTGTCAACGAATGGGTGGAGGGATACCTACGGAAATACATTTCAGGGCAGCAGAAGGCTTGGGTGAAGTGGTTGTATCTTTGTGAGTATTGCTACAATTCCACTCACCATATGTCTATCCAGATGACACCTTTCAGAGCATTGTATGGCTATGATGCTCCTAGTTTCCTCGATTTATTGTTGAGTGATTGTAGAGTACTGAGTGTTGGGGATCTATTACAAGAGAACCAGGATATCATGGCAGCCCTTCGTGAGAACATTCAAAAGGCTCATAATCAACAAAAGCAATATAATGATCAGAGGAGGGTTGAGTGATCATTTGAGATCGGAGATATGGTGTATCTGATGCTGCAGCCCTACAGGCAGTCCACTCTTAGGAAGAGCGGCGCGGAGAAACTGAAGCCACACTATTATGGGCCATTCAAGATTGTCAGACGAGTTGGCGAGGTGGCTTACGAGTTAGACTTATCGACAAACAATAGGGTGCACAATGTGTTCCATGTGTCATGCCTCAAAAAGGCGTTGGGATAGCATATAGTTCCCTCTTCAGACTTACCACCCTTGGATGATGAGAGGAAGTTGATTTTAGTACCTAAGGCCATCCTGGATTCCAGAGAGCATCATCTTCGGATGCAGGTTATCAGGGAATATTTGGTTAAGTGGAGAGATTTGTCGGCAGAGGATGCTACTTGGGAGAGCGAGATTGTATTACAACATCCAGTTTTGAGTTTGCTTGAGGACAAGCAAATTCGGGGAGGGTGGACTGTAATGTCCCGACTCTAGTCAATGTCAGTAGCAGATGGGTTAGCCTATTATTTGGATCCTCGTAGGCTAACATGTGTGGATAGGGGATCTCAGTGGCAAATGATGGTGGATATTGTCATTTCCACCCCTTCAATTCAATGTTGGGCTTAGTGCAGGCCTTTGCAGTTCAATATTTGCCAACTTCTGACGGCACGTCAAAACACTGAGAATTGAGGGAGATATTAATATTTTAGTGGTTAAGTTATATATTTGACTTATGGAAATATTATAAAGTTATAATTTGACTTTATAATTAAAAAGCCACTTAAAATATTATGAAGTGATGACTTAAATGTTATAAAGTGAAAATTAAATCATTTAAGTCATGGAAAGGTGTGCCCAAGTTATAAAGTGAATTTAAAACATTATTAAAGTAACTTTAATACATTTAAATGTATTAAAATGCCAAAGTCGTACTTTTCTTGGGAATCGTGCTTTTTGGGGATATAAGGAAAAAGAAGGCAAATCAACCTCATTCCATTATGATTATTTGACAATTGCTTCTTTTTTACTTCTTTGTGCATTTGTCTGAGACAAGAGTTACAATGATTTTCTACCATTGGAGAACAAGAAATCTTCAATGATTTGCAATCTTGAAGCTGTGAAAGACCAACTGAATCTTTGCTACAGTGAGGGCTTCAATTCAGAAGTCTATTTGAGCTTCATCAGAGATTTTATGTTTAGCATTCCATCAGTTTTCAATAAAGGAAGGGGTTTGATCATCTGGACGCCATCCTTCTTCATCAATCAACATCAATAAAGAGGTCGTACAGAATCTTCAGAGGGTCGTACTTCTTCTTGGAAGATGTGTATCTTCTGGCATAGGCATGTGAAGCAATTAGCCAAAACGCCTTTCTTTTAGGCCTTTTCTTGTCACCATCTTGGACGCCTTGGTTTCTCAAGGCCTTTGATTCAGCTTTTGCATGGGAGAAATCCAAATCTGGAGGTGGGCATTGCTTTTCATCAAATTTAGCATTTCTTGCCTGGCATGTATAGATCTGTTTTGTTTAATTAATTTGTAGGTTTCCGGGTATGTCTATTGTTTGCAATCTATCTGTAGCAGTTGCTTAATACTTAATACTGAATACAATTGCAGTTTCCCTATTATTGCTTTAATTTAAGTTTTAGCACCATATTATGCTTGGCGCACTTCTATATTGTTGCTTAAAATTCATCAAAACTACTGAAAAAACACAAAACAAGGCAGTATAACATCAGAGGGTTGAGTTGGAGCCAGTTGGGCTCTTCACACCCCCTCTCAGTATAAATGTGTGCTCATCAATTGGTATCAGAGCAGGCCCTTCAAATAAGTCTAACAAACTTGAAGGGAGATCCACATAGCACACATCATGAATGGAGAAGGATTCTCTTCCAACAAGGCTCCATTGTTTGATGGCACAAATTATGCATTTTGGAGTATGAGAATAGAGGCCTATATAAATGCTATAGGATTTGACATTTGGCAATCAGTGGTGAATGGATATAAAGCTCCTTCAGCACCTCCAATGGATTCGGCAAGAAATAAGGCAAGTGAAAATAATGCTAGAGCGAAGAATGCAATCCTATGTGGATTAAATGAATCTGAACTTTTGAAGATAATGCATTGCAAATATTCCAAAGAGATTTGTGACAAGTTCAAGCACACTTATGAAGGAGACAAGAAAGTGAAGGAAGCCAAATTGCAAACACATAGAAGCAATTTTGAAAGTCTTAGAATGAGTGAAGAGGAAAATATTGCTGGATTTTTCTTGCGTGTAGATGAAGTTGTCAACACCATTTGAGACCTTGGAGAAGAAGTACAGGAACCAGCAGTAGTGCAAAAAGTGTTGAGATCTCTTCCACCAAGATTTGACCCCAAAGTATTGGCAATAGAGGAAATGAAGGACTTGGACACCTTAACCATGGATGAACCACATGGAATCTTAACAACCTATGAGATGAGAATTGGAAGATATACTTCTCTACAAAAGGAGGCTGAAATATGCTAACCAATTTTTTCGATGAAGTAACACAACATAACCAGCACTTAACCAACTTGATTAGCGTTAGCTCCAAATAGAAAACCAAACTTGAAAAGAACTCACACCAAGAATGCACACTCAATCCCAATGAGGAATAGGTGTTGTCATATGGTGGAGGAGCTAAATGAAAAATACTTGAAAGAAACTACTCAACGTCAAGAATGTGCACTCAAGATCCCACTGAGGGCGAGGTGCTAACATATGACGGAGTGTTGAATTGAAACTAGAAATGAATAGGCGGATAACCAGCCATGAAGAGCATTTCCACACTACCACCAAACAGTGGGGGGAAAAGATTACAATTAAAACAATTCGTCCGCTGCGGCGGGCATCCACAGAGTTGTGGGGATTCACCACTTGAGAGTGGGTACAAGAGTAATACAAATCCAATTATCCACACTGGCGGTAAACCATCCAGGGGTACTAATGTGAAATTAAAGAAAGAATTGCAGCAATAAAGGACTGGAACAGTACTACTGTTTACAGTCTTACAATATGGAAAAAGAGCTGCAAATTACATGAAAATTACAATAGATTCAATGTACCATGATACTGGATGATTCCATGTTAGACATCAACAATAAATGATGAAGAAAGGACTGAAGATTCAAACTTAAACAAGTCTGATGTAAAATAACAATTCTGGAAATTCTGATCAGCAACTGTGAAATTCAAAGAAATATTCACAACTCACTCAAAATACCTCCGTTTTGTGTGAAACGAAAACCAATGAGCTGCTGGAAGATAGGCGCCCAACATTAGATGAAGAAACAGCAACAAAAACTCGTAATTTAATTCTTACACGAATCCCAATGCAGCAAGAATGGTACGGCCTTCATGAGGGGCGATTTTGACAAGTAAAAATCAACAACTCAAAATTAAAATCTGAAACTCTCCAAAGATGGTCGCCTTGGGTGTAGGAATGGATTGGAAAAGTACCCACAAGCAAATTAAATTCACTCCAAAAGCTGTATGCAAAAACCACTTTCAGCTGTGACTGTATCAGCAACTTCAAAACTGGAAATTTCATCAAAATCTTCAACTATTGAGCTCAATCTGCTAGTCTGATTTGAGAAGCAGCAAATGACCAACTAGGTGTTGTATTTCAAACACGAAATTGGATAGGAACTAAGAGGTAAGCATCCCTCGAAGTATTAAACAAGTTGTCATTTCGACAGCATAATATTAGCATAAAAATATTCGATAATCAGCTCTTCAAACAGCAGCAATATATAAGCTTTAGTTGGCAAATGAAGCAACAAGAACTCTTCAAATTTCAAGAAGTTGAATCACTTCAACTTCCAAAAGGGACGCCACCTTTTTGCCTTTTACTTTTTGAAATAATAAAATATCATTCAACTTCCCTTTTAGGCATCCATTTCATATAAAATAAAGCATTTATTAAATAATTAAATGCTCACTTGACCCCTTTATGTCCCCTTTTAAAACAACTTGAAGTCATCAAGCCTAGGCGTGGGGTACAACTTCAAGACATGAAAATTGACTAAGTCTGAAACTCAATCCAAGGAGATAACCAAATACAATGCCCAAGCTGCAACTGATGAATTGCTAAAAATAGCAAACTGACAAATGCCAAACTGAACCAAGTTGATGATGATGCTTCTGCCAAAAATGAACTTACTAAAAATAGTAAATGCCAAAAATAGTAAGTTAACTTCAAAACCATCAGAAAGCCAAACTGAATACTGAACTGCAAAGGATTGAATTGCTGCTAGATAGATATTGCCAAAAGATAAACTGCTATAAATAGTAAGTCTGCACAACATCCTCTGAATGCCAACTGAGCAGTATCTGAAAGAGGAAACCCTAGTTTTATACTTCAGCTTAGCCTACGGATTTTTGGAAATAGGCGAAATCCAAAAGAAGAGTGTATGGCCAAAATGGGGACATTACAGAGGCTGCATTCAAAGCATCCAAGAATTCAAAAGGGAAGAAAGTGGAAGATAATAGTGCAACTGATGAGGAAGAAGCAAATTTTCTGAGGAAACTAAAAAGAGGGTCAAGAAAATACAAGGGTAAACTACCTTTCAAATGCTTTACATGTGGAAAAATTGGACATTATGCAAAAACATGTCCTTATTCTTATAGCAATGATAGTGAAGAAGAAAATAAGTACAAGCCAAAGAAAGGAAGCAAAATTGATAAGTATCATAGAAACAACAAAAGGGAAAACTTCAAGAAAATCTCATACTCATATAGAGATAAAGATTCTTCAAGTGACTATGATGTGGAAAGTTGTGAAGATGGATTGTTGTTCATGGCTGAAGTAATAGAGGATAATGAAGATAAGGATGAAAACCAAAAAGAAGAGATAGATCATGATCCAAAAGATTTGGAAGAAGAGTTGGAATTTGCTATAAGCGAGATTGGGAGGCTGAAAATGAAAGGTCAAAGAAGAAGAACTAGATTCGAAGAAGAAAAGAAGAAATTTATGGAAACTAAGAAACTAATTTCAGACTTGAAGCTTCAAATTGAGGAAAGTAAAAGGATAGAAGATGTAACCAAAATTTGACTTGAAGAAAAAGAAAAAGAATGTGAAAAGTTGGAAATTGAAATTGTTTCCATTAGGAAAGAATTAGAGAAGAAAACAACCAACTTAAACACAAGCCTCAAGCTTGGAAAGAACACCGAAATCTTAGAAGACATCATTAATGTACCAAGTTCATCATCAAACAAAACAAGACTTGAAGAAAATCAAACACTCGAGGAAGATTTAAAAGAGACTCCTAAGAAGACAAATGAGGGAAAGACAAAGTCTCCTTTTGATGTTAACAAGGACAATTGCAAGAAGTCTTTTCTTTCAAGGCAAGTGGATTCATACAAGTTCAAGAGTACATTTCATGTCTATTGTTACATATGCAATCATTATGGGCATAGGGCAAGAGAGTTTAGAACACAAGTAAGACACAAGATGGATCGAACAAAAATAGAAGATCTTATGGATTCTCAAGAAGGAACTATACCTCCTTTATTCCTTTAGTGGATTATATTGTTGTATGCTACAAGTGCAACAACTATGGACACACAGCACGATTTTGTAGATGTGGTTTTGTGAAAACCACCTAGACAAAATGAGAAGAACGCCATGGAGAAACAAAAGGAGAGAAAGTTTATGTAATGTCCCCAAATTTGAGTCAGCATATAATTAAATAATTAATTTAAAGTTGCCAAGGAGGTTAAAATATAAAAGCAACTTAAATTAATTATTTGATGTTGATAAAGTGATTTAAGTTATTAAAAGTTGAGTGAATTAATTAAGTCACTTTTAAAAGTGAATTCTCAAAAGTTTTTAAATATAAAGTAAAAAGGAAAAGTGGGGAATTTGAACAGACATGGGAGTTTCATAGGGGGAAGAATAAAAGAATTGAGGGAGTTCATTTCAGCAGGCTGGATTTTAGATTTTGGAACAGGTTTCTTTGGCTGGAAGAATTTCCAGAATTTTGTGAGGACAGAATTCTCTTCTCAGAGGGAATATCATCTTCGGAGTTGGAAGATACCCCCAGGGTGATTGCTAACAGTCCTACTTCAGGGGTTGTGCTTGGACTCAACGGTGATATTTTTTGTTGAATTTTGTGAGTCTTATTTTTAAGACACATCTTCAGAATTTTAGTAATGAGACACATTTTCATTGCTGCATTTGGAGAATAATAATTTTATTTTAAATAAGTTAATTTGCTAGTGCTGTTGTCTATTACTTGTAATGAGTTACAATCATTATTTCACATTCCCTTTCCTTCTAGATTTACTTCCTTATATAGCTTATCTTGCTCAAGGGACACAACTCTTCATATACTAGTTGACCATTCTTAACAACTTAATCTTTATTTAATGCCAATTTGGTGTAATATTAGTTATCTTTATTGATTTCTTTTGAAACATAGGCTGCAGACATTTAGGAATAAAATGGGACATTATAAACTCATTGTCTTTGTTTAAATTCCTTTATAAGTTTCATGGTTCAAAATTGTGATTAACGAGAAGAAATTTGAAGTCTTCACCAAGATCAATTGGGTCTCAGTTCAATCTGGTAGCTCTGCATGTTGTACAATGTTGAACCCATTGTTCACATTGGTACTTGGCAGATACATACCATTGCTTTCTAGTTTTAGCTTATAACACACACACACACACACACAGAATTCCTCTTTTCACTTCTGAATAGATGTTGTAATTTGTTGTACTTTTGAGTCTGATGGACCGACCTTTTTCATCAGTGGAAATTAATTTAATTTCATCACTTTCTTGTTTCAGCAGGTTTCGACAATATGGTTTATGGGAAAGATATTCTGAGATATACAATAGCAATGATTTGATTTATACTGTCGGAGCCAGTGACTGGAGAAGAGATTGGTACTTTGCACACACCTGCAGGTATATTTTATATTAAATTAATTGCTCATTGCTTGGATTAATCCATAAGTTATATACATGCCTAGGAATGTCATTGAAGCAATTATGAGTTCCTGACCTTAATATCATTGCAGCATTATAATTTTATTGATCAAAAATGAAAAATTTAGCTGATAATGGTTTTTCTCATATTCAATTGATATATGATAATACTAAATGATTCTAATGACAAAGTCCATGCTAGAACAAATCCTGTTTCTTTTTTTTGGTGAAATACTATCATAATCTACAGTTTCTCCCTTAAAAATGAAGAAATGGTTACTTATAACCAAATGCTTAAGAAACACTATACAAAATAACTTTTAAAGTATTACTGAAAATATCTTAAGCCCGTGTGATTAAGTCCATATTCTGAAGGGTTAACTTCCTTTTATGCCTATGCTCCCCATGAGTTTCCTATTTTTTCTCACTAACCATATGCAACATGGACGAACAAAAAATGGAATTGATTGTAATATCTGTGCCTTATTTATTTATTTTTGGTTTGATAACTGACATAAGTAAAAATATAAAATAAAAAAGTAACCTGAAAACCATTTGAGTATAAGATATCCAAGTCCTAACCATAAGAATTTAACCTAATATGGCAATAATAAGGCCCTTGTTTTATAATGTTTTCTTTATACCTTTATCCTCATGATTCCTTTTATACTTATTAGTTATTACTATGTTTTAACATAATTAATATTTTATTGGCCTTCGAAAGGCCTGCTTCTAAGTTATAGGTTCAGATTGAGCTAAAGTAGAGATTGAATTGTCTTACTGAATATAAGTGTGCATCAGTACAAATAGGACTAGATAATGAAGTGGGTATTTTCTTAGTTACCAGATCGTATTCCATTTTCTGTTTTATGAGTATCTTACTTTTGCCAGGTATTCGCTGTGATTTATTTAGCTTTTAATTCATAAACCTAGAAGCCATTATTGAATTCTTAGGTAATGTTTCCTTAAGAAAGTTCCAACTATAATTTTTACCATTCAAAGTGTTGGTGTTTTTCCAACTGATTATCTGATTGTCTCTATAGATAAGCTACTTCTAATGCTCAAGACTTTCAGGTCAGTGGCTAGCTTAATGGGGAATTCAAACAAATTCTCTCTACTCTTCAGGCTCTGCAAAACCTAGGTTTGTTTCCCTTCTAATCATCATCTTAAGATGTTGCAAGACACGGATGATGTAGCAACAGATAAGAATTTCACACAGTTTAATGACAATTATACAAATATCGCTCATTATCCTTCAAATCGTCTGAGATCTTTTGAGATTAGTGTGAAAACATTAAAAAAAGAAAGAAAAGAAAGACAAAATATAGAATATGAAAAATTGTTCTCAACATTGGATTTGTTCCTTACTGGGGTTGAACAAGAAGTAACCTAGACTGTTGCCTTATCTATGCATAGAGTCAATGAAATAAGCAATTTCTAATAACAATAGCTGTAATGAGCCTTGCTCAAATTGACCTCAATTTGCCCCAATTTGCAGCCTTGTAATTTTGTCAAACACTTTGTATGCAATGTGTAAAGTGGCTGATATGTTGTTTTCAGTTTGTTGTTTGATGCAAGATTGAATGCCAAATGATTTTGAAGCTTAAACTACCTTCTACCACTACTATGCAAGCTTCTAATTGAAATGCAATGCTCCTTTGCAATTTAGAATGCATTCAAATAAAGAACTAAGTAAATAAAATGCATCTACAGCCAGGAGACATTTTGTCAAACACTTGGCATGCAAACTCTAAAGCTGATTACAATGATATTTAATTACACAATAACAACTATTATTTGAACAACTACTTATTACTCCTTGATTACAAATGTCTTTCCAATACAATGCTGACTTCAAATAGCCAAGACTCTTGGCAAATTACATATACATAAAATATGATAATTGCTGATAATGGATGCAACCTACAGCTGAAACTTGTAATTACTATGATGCAATGCAATGATGAATGATAAACAAGGGAACCTGGATGGATGAAGTTGCCTAGTATTGTAGTTGATGAAGCAACTCAAACTCAAGCCAAAAAGTCTTCTTTAGAGCCAAACCGAACTCCTCAAATAATCGCCCCTGTAGCTGATATGATGGCAGATATAAAATTCTTCAAAGCTCTATGGTGTTCCAAATTGCCTCCAAAATGGTCGTCCTCCTTCCTTGAGTCAAGCGCCACCCTCCTTGAATGAAATCGAATTTTTATTTGAGCTTCCCTTGCAAAATCGTGGCCCCTATGTATGCTGACTTGAACTTCAATTTGCTAATAATTAAAATCAGAAATCTTCACCAACTCAATTCACCTCCAAATGCATCAAAAATGAAAAGAGTTCTAACCACACAATGACTTCTATATTGCTCCAATCGAATTACATCCAAAATTGGCCCTTGGCCACAAATTTTGCTCAAGTGAGAAGTCTGAAGTAACCTCTCCAATGGCTGCAACCCTTCAGGAGATATCTCACTCCCTCAGTTATGCTATCTATGGGAGTTATCGTTCCCAAAGACACTATACTGCAGAAACCTTAGCTCCACAATGCTGAATCACAACAAACATCAATGCTCTATGATGGCAATTAGCTCCTCAAGACTTATTTATTCTTTCTTCTCCAAGGATCGATTTCTTCTAGAACTTTCTCAAGTCAACTTCTAGAAGAAATATTATAATATTATTTTATAATTTATATTTGTACTTTATAATAAAATAATTATTCATAACATAAAGTGCAAACATATCATCACCTTATAACACAAGGTTTCTAAAAATAGAAACATATCAAGAAAATCACTAGAACACCTCCATAAGTAAATTGAATCACAAAAGTAGCCAACTGCCAACAAAGTTACTGCCGAGAAGACCCTCTAAACATGCCACATTAGCCTACGAGGGCCACTGATAGGCTAATCATGCTGACGAATACAAGCCTAGCTAGAAGGGGACATTACAATAGCTTTAACACAGATTCATTGGTACGTAAGATATTATTGCTTTACAATAATAAGACCCGCTCCTTTGTCACACTATTGTTCTACTTATGAATCCCTAATATAATCACAATGTTCTTAATATTTAATTGGAAGCATATTTAATCTATCACTTGAACAAAAGCTATCAATTAAGCATTTGTTACAGAAATCTTCGCAATCATTGATTTGTATTGATTGAAAGAATATTGTATTACATTAAAGGAGACAATAATAATATGGCATGTATTCAATTCGAGCCATATGTTGAACTGTATTCTATTATCTTCAGAAAATTACAATTTCTCTGTTCTAAACTTCAAAGAACAACATAAAAGAATGATCTGCTCGTCCCAAATTACAAAACCTAGATCCAGACCCTTCTACAAGAAACAAGAGTCCTATATATAGAAAAGTGAGCATGCAGGTCAAATGCAGTCACATCATTCATGTGACTCTTTACATTTACAGATTACTTTTCAATTTTACATTCATTTATCATTGGGACTAAGCCCGTTACAAAATATCATTTCAAAACACCACCCGTGGAAGCTGTTGGAACTGACTTGAAGATATCCCTAGAACCGTTGGGAACCACCTGAAGAAGATGTTGACCGTGCCAAAAAAGACAAAAAGACCAAAACTGCTTACTCATCCAAGGGACAGCTTGATACTTCAAAATATTATGCCATCAATTGAGCTGGATGCTGCATTGGAAATTTGATGACATAATGGAGATTGCAAGTGTACATTATAATTTTTTATACTTCTCATCCCATTCCACAAAATTTCTTTCAGATTGCCATTAAAATGCAAGCAGCTTTGAAACCCTATCCATATGTTCCAGGTACTTTGCATCGAATACTACCCTGGTTTCTCTGCAAAAAGTATCCAGACCTATTTTTGAAGCAAACAATTTATCTGTAGTAGAATTTAATAGCTATGTATCTACATCATCATTTGCATAGATAAAGGCAGCAAGGGTGGGAACAATTGTACTAAAAACTGCCTTCCATTGCTCCAATGACTTAAGTTCTCTATTTTCATCTATTATGTTGGGCATGACCTTCATCTCAATGCATTCAAAAGATTTGAACTTGGTCTTATTGCTGCTCCAGCTTCAACATATATGCTTGTACTTTAATAATTTTTCCATCTCCCAGGCTGGAATAATGTTATCTGGCATATTGGGTTCAAACCTTGCGCACTTATAAATCCCTTGTAGACTAGAAATCCTCGGCACCCATTTATTTATTATTATCACCAGATCCTCTTGATCCTCCATGATTCTGGAATGAGCATCCTTGAGATGAGAGTAAGCCAGATATGAATCCTCTAATTTTCCAAGGATTTTAGACAATTTGTACCCAACTATGTCACCTACCATATCACTTATTTTCTTTTTCTTCTCCTAGGCACCCTTCAATTGCTCCTCCAATTTCTCTATTTTTGAAGCCATGGCTTCCTTTTCCTACATAAGAATTCGTGAGAAACTTGGGGTAGAAGTAACTTCCAATGCAGTGCTTGATGGTAATGATGATGGAGTTGGCTCTTGGATCTTCATTTTATTGTACTTAGCAGTGAGCTTGATGTGATCTTCCATCAACTTGTCATAATCCTCTTGTAATTTCTTGCAAGCTGCTTCACTAAACATGGCTGTGTGAACAACCAATGAGGCTGTTTGAGGAGCTGTTGTGTCTGATAATCTCTTGTTAATCAAACTCCCTGTTATCTCTTGCACAAATTCTGCAACCTGGGGCTTGTTTGTATTTGGGGCCAAAGCCCAAATCGCTAGGGTTTTCCACTTTGGATTAAAACCGGATTGAAAGTATGCCTTCTCAGCCTATTCATCAGAAGAGAAACCTCTTTATTTTGCCTCCTTATAGTATCCAGGGCAATAGTTGATGCAATGTCCCACTCAAGCAACAAAAGGAGTCCACTTTCCCTTAATAGTTTCTTTCTACGCTCAAGTGATGTTCTTAACATCAAAATCAATTTCTTTTGACACTTGTTGAGTAACCTCCTCATATTTTGTGGGTTGGACCTCCCCCTTAGCCTTATTTAATTTATCCTTAAGTTCTTCTCTCCTAATCCTCAATATAAAGTCCTTGAACTCTTTGGACTTAACAAAGTCATCATCAGAGATGAATTGAGTGCAAGCTAGGGCTCTCATGTCATCAGCTTCATCTCTGCCACTTCCACATTTATACCCATTATGCTCTATGGCATACCAACAACATTTACCCTTGGTGGTGAAGGCATCACCTAGTTCACTTCTTCCTCTGTAACCACATTTTCGTCAATAACCTTTGTTTCTTTTGCTTCATCAACACCCAAAGGATAATCAACCAAATATGGTTGCTCAAGCTTTCTTTTCTTTTGGGGCTGCTCTTGGGAAGCAATAGCTTCAAGAGGATGCTCCTAATGAGAGGGCTCAACCACTCTGGCTTTCTCCTTTCCGCACATGAGCATATACTGAAGGGTCAGTAGAGGGCTGGTATGTTGGTCTTTCTTTAATTACAGGGGCCTTTCCAACCAATTTGTTAGCATTATCCAATATTTTCTGAATTCTAGCAATGGGGTCCCTTTTTCTACAAATGCCTTGGGGTAATTTGTGAAGAGCACAAAAGATTTACTGAGAGGGGGCTGGGGCGTGGGCGGTGAATCAGTAAATCAATACAAATTTTTCTCCTTTTAACTTTCTACACAAACTTAAACTTTCATCAACATCAACTTAATGATATGAACCAATTTACACAAGTTGATACAACTTTATTGAAATAATAATAATTTTTTTAATGAAGTAGGCACCAACCTACTTGACTTACAAAAGAGATGATTTAGTAGACTGCAATCTACAAGGTACACCTAAACCTCTACAATTTTAGTAGGCACCAACCTACAAGGAGCACCAACCCCTAATGCAAGGCACCAAACCTTGACTTGATGATTGCAAGATGATGCCTTCAATCTAACCTGCACTATCCCAATCCTCCAATCTGCCTTGGTGATGAATGATCTCACGCTTAGCCCACACAAGAAGATGGGACTTCAGATTTAGACTGCTCACTTACACACCCACACTTTCAAGTCTAAAATGAATTACAAATATATACTTTGATCCAAGATTGTGTCTCTTGATGAAGGATCATAACTTTTGCCTTTTCAACTTTCATTCACACCTCTTCATAAAACAAATCTGAAATTTGTTTGTTATGGATCAACTTTGTTTACTATGTTTGCTTTGTTAAAACTTCATTCAGGTGATTTGATATATTTAGAAGAGACATGTTTCTAATGACCAGTCGCATCTTGAGATATATCTTTAATATTTGAAACAACTACTTTATTCAAATACGATTTTTAGAGGATGCACATCCTTTTAGATTAATCGAATCCTATTTTGATTAAATCTGCTTTTTATCCAAAAGTCGCATCCATCTCATATTTCAAAAATCACGCCTCATAAACTCAATTCGCATCAGTCCAGAAAGACGTCCTCCTTAACACATAAAAAATTATATTCTAAGAAACACATCTTATCAATTTTTTTATGCTTTCTGGGGCTTGCATCTGCTCAGAAACAAACACGTCTTTTAGTTGCTTAATTCTCCACAACATTTGTTAGACATAACAAATCACAAATCGGATTTGTTAGGATAAACCATTCACTCTCCTAAGGATTTTGATCTGCAGAATTTATAACACTTAATTGCAATCTGATCTTCAACACAGATTTATTTGATTTTCAACTTCAATCTGATCTTTTATTAATAGATCTTCAACACAAATTTATTTGCAAATTCTGATCTTTAATTTCAATCTGATCTTACTCTTGCCTGTAGCCGTCATTCCTCCCTGATACGTCTTCTTATGTGAAATTCAACTTCATTTGAGATATATTCGTCTCTCTTATTTCATGGCTCCCTGTTACATATAAATCTTCTACGTTGACTCTGTAGATTGATATAACAGTTATATCTACAACAAATGATCTGATTTCTGCTTTTCCGGGTTTCCCTTTTTGATCTGCATACGTATACTGTACATACTCTTTTCTGGATCTGAATCTGCACATACGTTTTTCACAAGGTTTTTATCCCTGTTCTCATATTTGCCTTGTGTCTGATATGTATAAACTTATTCAATATCTTTATCCTTTATGATCTCAATGACAACTTCCAACTGTCTCATCTTGAGCACCTTTGATATCAATGACAATATTTCTAACAAGTATCAAACCGTTCTTTGCTTTTATCAATATCATTGTATGTAACATTTGGCTTTTCTTGAATTCATTATATTATACACAGTGTTTCTACAACCTCTCTTTATCTCAACCTTTGACATCAATAATTTACTTTGACATCAATGACAACATTTCCAACAATTTGGAATCTGCTTTGATCTTTGTTCCTCCCCTTTCTTAAAGGACATCCACTTTATTCTTCTCTCATTCACTTGTTTATCAGATATGCAATTCCTAATTACATCCTCCTCAAAAAGTACTTGCTGCAGGAATGCAGATCTCCTTATGCTCAACCTTACCTAGTTGATGAAGCCTTTAGGGTCAATGGTTTTGACAATTTCATGGGCCATCTTGTATGCTTGGAGCATAGGATATATTAATTCCAAGCCCTCTTTAGTGACGATAAAATCAGAAAATATTGTGGTAAAAGGGAAGAAAGATCCCATCTTCTGCCCCTTCAAATGGCTCTTGTCTGATTCATTCAATTGCCATATAATTTCCAAGTATGTCAATCTCTTTGGAACATACTTTGGCAAGATGTGTGGCCCTACAAGGCATCCATATACCTTGATTGTAGTTGTATTTGAATGGAGATACTGATCTCCCCAAATGTGTTGTATACCCAATTCAAGAACTCTCTCCTTAGGCCTCACAAAATCCAAAATTTCCTTATGCAATCTTTCCTCTTCTCCACCCATGAATCCTAGAACCCTTCTAATGAAATGGTCTTCAAAAACCACATTATTTGAATTTTCACATTGCATATCCCATATATATGTCCAACATTGAACAGGAAGAGGCTTGCCACTGTCATTAGCCATTCTAACTTGCATGGCCTTATCCCACTTGGTCCTACCCTCATATAAGAACATGTGGCACAATAAAGAGTACCACCTGATGTAATGTCCCTAATTGGAAATGCCTAAATCTGCCCTAATTTCCTTGCCAAAATAACAATGAGTTTAGAGAGTACCCTTTTTTCCCTGATTGAAGCCCTACACATAGGTTAGAAATTATCACCATAATCATTCTAGTTAACAGATTATAAATATCTATCACAATAGCAATAACTAGCAAATAACCATATTCTAAGTATTAGTAAACAACATGTTAGGGTAAGTGAAGTTGCAGTGGGTGTCCTGGTAGCCAACTCTTCTAGACCCAGGGACAGCACCCATTGAGGCAATGGAAAGTACCCCCATGGCCCATGTGGGCTCATCTTGTCCCCTCCCGGGTGGCGTATCCAGAAGATGCCCTCTCATTGTACTCCCTTGGCAATCCTCCCTTCCCTTATCCATGGTGTGGATATGTATTGGTTTTACTAACTCACATTTAAATTGAAGTATCTATCAAACTCATTACACCATGATGGGTGGTTAGGAGTTGCAAAAGGTATCTTGGTGGTTCAACTCCTTTAGACCCAAAGGCAATACCCGTTGAGACAACGACAGTACCCCTTTGGCCCATGTGGACTCATCTTGTCCCCTCATTTGGGTGGCGTATCTAGAAGAGGACCCCTTGATATTCCCTCTTGGAAATTCCCCTTTGTAATCCCCCCCTTCTCCTATCATGGTGCAAGTACATACATAGTGAACCAAATTCAAACTTGCAAAGAATCAGCAACATTAAATTCAGACTAGTACATAATCCTATCAACAATAGGTAATGGGTTATGATTATACTAACATGGAGTATTGTTGTGACCTTTTTCACACATCGCCCCATTGCAAATCGGGACCCTCGCTGGTTTGCTCTTAGGGTTTTGCGTTGAGTAGCAATCTCATAGTCTCTGATATCTAGGAATTTCATGTCAAGGTCTGGAGTCATCATCCGAGCCAAGTTGGGAGTTTTAGCCCGAAACTGAACGTAAACGTCATGGAAGTGCTTAGAAGGCCTCGCAGACGAGGATCGCCTGTGCTTTCGCTCAATTCTGACACTTCCTATTTTTTAGGGATTCTGCTTTTTTGCTTTTTTGCTTTTTTCGTTTTTGGCATTTCTGGCCCAATCTGGAATTTGCTATTTTTAGAAAGTTGCTTTTTGCTTTTTTCTATTTTTAGTAAGTTTCTATTTTTAGAAAGTACAGGGTGTCATTAGCATTTGAGTCAAAAGTTTCTATTTTTGGAACTAAAAAGCAAGCAAAAAATCGAAAAAATCATGAGAAAAGCAGAGAAAAACGCATGCAAGGCAGAGAAAGGCGCATGCAAGATGAGAAAAGCAGAGAAAAGGCGCATGCAAAGTCAAAAATCAACTGGATAAAATCGCGCCATCATGGGAAAAAATCACTAAAAATCAACTAAAAAGCAGGAGGGTTCATGGTGAAATTCGCCTAAGTCTGGAAGAGGTACGCCCTTGAGAAGTTAAAAGTCCAGTTGAAACTTTAAAAATCCAGTTCGAAAATCCAGTGATCAAAGGGAAAATCCAAGTAAAATTCATTTGAGGAAATTCGCATTCTTCAAGAAAATCCAGTTGGACGAAGTGAAAATTCCAGTTGGACAAAGTAAGAAATCGACTAAGGCATCAAAATTATTGAACTGGACTTCAGGAAATTGAGTGGAGTGAAAATTCCAGTTGGGAAGTGAAAAATCCAGTTGGAAGTCGAATTTTCTCAAGGTAGAATCGAATTTTTTCTAAGGCAAAGTCACTTTGAGAAGTTAAAATTCCAGTTGAAAAGTCAAGAAGTCCAGTTGAAGGTCGAATTTTGCTAAAGGCAAAAAAAATAAAGAAAAACTTAAGTTTTCTTTCACCAAGCCAAAAGGGACGCCTTGTTTGAAAAGTCAAAGATATGGATAAGATTGCTTTTTCGTTTTTAAAGCAAAATACAACCAATGAGAGAAAGAAATCGACCTAAAACAATTTGGGAAGGTTTTTATTATAAAAGACAATCTACTGAGCTCATTATTTTATTATTTACAAAGTCGACTTTCTTCACAGGCAGAGCTCTCCCAAGAAAAGACGTCTTTTTCAGCTGCAAGTGGATTTTTTATTGAGTTCCAGAACACTGAATTGAATTTTTTCTCCTCCTTTCTGGATTTTCTTCAAACAACTGCAGGTTATCTTTGGCGATTTTGAGAAGGGAATTGGATTTTTTCATTAAAGATTGGAGAGAACTTCAATATAAACCTTTAAAAATCCAGAAGATTATTTAAAATTCCATGAATGCTTTTGAAAATAATAAAGGAAAATCGATTTCATTTAAGAATTTATTCTTTATGCATCCTTTAATCAAGTTCTGGATTTTTAATCATTTTTTTAAAAAAATTTCTCCAGCTAAGAAATCGCCTTTTTGCAAATTTATTAAAAAATTCTCTAACTTCGAGTTTCTTACAGGCGTAATGTCTTCTCCAAAGAATGTGGGAGGTGGAGTCAGAAAGGCTCAAGTCAAGGAAGTCCTGAAGGAATTTTATCCAGAATCCCAGTTGTCCTCGAAGTGGAGAAAAGTGACAGATACAAATTTTGAACAATTTAATGCGATTCAGCACAAGAGAAGGATGTTTGGCACAGGAAACGAAATGCCTACACCTATCGCCTCAAATATTGTTAAGTCTGGACTTCATCAAGCAGCAGGATTTCCGCCTGCAGTTCAGTGCAGTGAGTTAATGGTTGAATGCGCCAGAAGGTACAATCCTCAAACAAGATCAATTAAAACGCCCAATGGAATCACCTTGGCCTATTTCACAGAGGATTCAGTCAGGGAGGTATTTGGTATTCCCCATCGCCGGAAAATGTTAAACAGGACTCAGCAAGAATCACAGGCCATGTTCGATCAAGCCAAGGAATCCTGTTTGGACATCATCAATTCCAACTGGATTAAAGAACCCAAAAGGCATCGTTCCAAGTTGCCAAAGAGACTAATTTGCACAGATTTTAAGATAGAATATAGTGATATGATTCACATGCTGAACAGAGTTATGGGAACTTCTCAGGGAGCCTTCTTTGAGGTGTGGATGTTTTCATACGTGGAGGAAATCGTATTGGGAATGGAGGCTATAAATTGGGCCAATTTAATAAGTGATAACATCGATTTCCAGTTGAGAAACCTTGAAAAAACTAAAACCTTTTACATGAGTTCTTATGTGGTTTACATTCTGGCAAGATTCACTAAGTACAGAGGACTGATTTGTAAAGGCGAAGTGGGACTTCGGAAAGATCAACTCAAATCATATGAATGTTACCCGCAGCTCCAGCTACATTACAGGGACAATTTCAAGATAACAAATGATGCCTTCCTTATGTACATCACACGAGTTCTTCAAGGAACAGTACAGAGAAGGCTATCTAAAGAAGCTATGGCAATGCTTGACAAGTTCGGGTCTTGGTTTATCCAGTTTCCGACATTTACTTACATAAGAATTCATGGATTCTCTGATGCTCCGTACCGACTTCCTCGATACCCAACAGACAAAATTGTTATGCTTGAGGTAGCAAGGCAACTAGCATGCGTAGACTCCATTCAGGCGAAGAAGAACAAACAAAGAGTGGATTTTCCGGTTGCAATTGGAAAAATGCTAGAAGTCTGTCCTTCGTTACAGTCAGCCAAAACAGCAGGGGTAGAGTTGCAATTTTACAAATTCAGCACCTATAATCCAAGGTCCGATTATGACCCATACCTGAGAATACATGGGAAGAAGTCCCTTCATGTTATGCAGATCGAAGATTACTGGTCTAACCTGATGGACGAGTATGGAGTAAGGAAGAAGGCTTGGTCAAGAATTCCAGTTGAACTTGTGAAAAGGTGCGACTTGTTCCCTATACCTGACCAAGTGAAAGACGACGGGGACTACATCCATCCTCAATTTGAACAAGAAAAAGATAAGCCTATTTTATTGCCTAACTGGACACAACCCGAGTTGACCGATGTGAACACATTGATGAAGGACATTTTTGCTTACTCAAGGGAATGGGTCGATGGTCAGATCAGCAAGTTGAGGAAGGAAGGAGTTTCTCTTACTTACGCCACATTGAACAATAAGGATGGCCAGGAGGAAGCAATTGGCGAAAATCCGGATGAATCTCCATATCCTAGCAAGAGGAAGGTAGTAAGTGGAAACCTTCAACTAGAGGAAAAGGAGTCAGCTAATGAGGAATTGGAAAGTAAGAAGCAGAAGGTGACTGAAAATCCCTCATCTTCGAGGACTTTGTCAATTGGAGTAATCGAAAATGTATCCATTGTTGATATCGAGCCAAGCTATGAGCAAGAATTTCAGTTTCAAGAGTTAGAACAGGTAGATTCTTTCCAAAATCAAGCCTCCACGGAGTGTTTGGAAGGAGATGATACTTTGATGATTGAAGGTGCAGGAGATACTGAGATCCTTGAGGACAGTGAAGAACTAGGAGATGAGGTAATTTCTGCTCTTAAAGGAATTAATGATGATGTTCAGTTAGAGGATGGAATGGAATTATCCACAATCCCGGATTGGCTAACTGAAAGTTTGAAGAAGAAGTCCAGACCACTGGATGAAGTTCAACCAGTTGAGAGCATACAGGACTTCCTAGAAAGAATTGGCAAGGCTAAAACGCCTAAAAAGCCTAAGAAGTATTCTCAGATTACCAGGAATGATACAGGATCCAGGATCTTACAGGTGGCAGTCCCGAAGATTGATAAGCCAAGAGATCAGATTGCTCCTATGGATTATGAAGTTACAACGTTGGACATTGGCCCAACGACAATAGATCAGGATTTCCATGAGTTGGCAGACACTTCCAAAGCCATCAGGGAGAAGTTTGATAAAACAGAAGAGAAGAAGGAAAGGTTGGAGTTAGAAAATCTAAGGCTGATAGAGTTCATTCAGCAGCTAACAGCCCCTTTGCGTCAGGAAAATGCAGCCTTTATTCCACCGTCATCTCTTACTCCGGAGTCCGTTGATGTCCTTGAGGCTATGAGGATTACGAGTCAAGCTACCAAGAGTTGGGTGACCAATATTTCAAAACAAATGGAGCAATTCTTGGAGAAGTGCGCCCAAACTTATGACAGATCTGCATTGCTGATAACTGAAGTTAGTCAAGTTGAGGACCATTGGGAAGATTTCCAGTATGTACAGGACAAAGTGATACCTCGTTTGAGGGTTCTAAAAGAAGTCTCCTTGCAAATTTTGATCCAGGAAGGTGTTGTCGAAGAGGGAGCCTCGTACGATTTCAGCAGGTGGTATTATTCCTTATTGGCCAAAAAGAAGACATATGATGGAATGAAGGAAGAATGTGCTGCTATACGGAACACGATTGAGAAAATTCAGTTCAAAATCCTCACTTCTCTTGAAGGATTGACAGGACAAGAACATCATGATACGAATGGCTTAGATTTAGAAGGATTGAAGAAAAGTGTGATGAGCATTTACTTCAAGGAAATGCAGATTATTACAGAGAATCAGCTTGATGATATGTCTTCCCTTTTGACCTTCATGGAGAACTTTCAGAAGCAGGAGGCTAGATGGGAAGGAACTTTTACTCAGTGCCTGGAGACCTTGGACGTGATTGGAGTGCAACTGGATTCTGTGCCGAATATCTCGATGGAGGAACTTGATTCTGTGTTAGCCAAATTTCTTGCATTTGCAGCTAGGGAGCGATCCAAAGGGAATTGCATTCTGGATTCCCACTTGCTCGAATGAAGTGCAAGGTGTCATCATTTGCCATGCTCCAAATGGCGTATTCTGCTTGTGCCACGTGTCTTTGAGTTTGTTATGCTTTTAGGGTTAGGGTTTGTCAAATTTGATCTTGGCCGTTGATTTCAAATTTAATCTTGGCCATTGCTTTGTAATTGGGGTGCCTATATAAACCCCATTCATTTCATTTATTCAGGGAGAGACTGATGAGATTGTTGCAATATTGCTGTTTAAATAATAAGTGGATTCAGAGTTGAGCATTTATTATTTCTATGAGCCCGCATGGTTTCATTGATTTCTTCAAAATAGAGTAAATTTGTTTTCAAGTATTTTAGATGAATGAAAGATTGATAGTGTTGGAAAAGTGGAATTAGTTCATACCTTTTTCAATTGGATGATTTTCAATTTGATGTGTAAGGTTAGTCTGAACATTAAAACTGCTTAAATTGAATTCTATTATCTATATGCATTGGTCGAATTGATGGTGATATAGTGTAATAAGATATCTTTCGCAAACCCTTGAAGATTGCACCGTCTTTGTCTAGTTGTAGTGCCGTGCTTGGCGAAGCAAAGATTGGTTTAAATTCCATTATCCAGCATTTGTCTCCGAAGTTCATAGGTTTAGTTCTGCGTAAATCTAGTTCCTTTACCCCCATTCCCTTTTATTTATTTTTGTCCTAAACCGAAAATTCCAAAAAACATAAGAGCGTTCAACGTTACATCGATCCAACTCCCTACTTTGAGTGAGTTCATCATTTTAAGGTCCCTTTGTGAAACCAGCATATCACATCATCCATTGAGCTTGTCCATCCCCCAAACCGGAACATTGGAATTACCGTATGACCTTTCTGGCAATCTTAGCATAAGAGGTAATTTTTCAAGAGAGGATAAAGCCGCCCTTGGGCATTCTTTTCTTTATTCTAAGGTGTTTGGTGTGTCACAAAACACTCATCAACAAGTATGAGCAATGATATGCATAAGAATCCTTGATCCTAGTAACAATTCATTATATCCTTTAAATAACAAATACATATATAATTATAATAAAATTGTTAATATATATATGTATTTTGTTATTTATTTATTTATTTATTTATTTGCATTTCAATGTGTTTCAATGTGTTACAATTGTGGGGACATGACACCTGAAGTTTACCATTTTGCTATTGGCCTTGATTTTGTAGTGATCCACCACTTTGCTGATTTGTTTTCACTGAGTTTTGTAGGTCTGAATTTTGTTTTAGTTTTTATTTCTTTGAGTTTGTTTGCCAATAATGCTAAAAAGGTACCAACAAGCATATACATACAATGGAAACTTCAAATAAACTAAACTACTGAAACAACCTTTGAGTACATTGTTCAATCCAAATATGATTTCTTCATTACATAATAAGATGCATACAACATATAACTTACATCAGGTTTAAAGCTAAATATATCTTATACCAAACTTTAACTTACAGCCATATAGCTGTGTGAATAGTAACTTGCTACAGTACCAAACCCCAATAAAATGCACACTACTTTCAAAATCCAAACTTCTCCCACCAAAATCCAAAATGGGAAGCTTCTTAAAACAAGGGCGCCCCCTTTTGGTGAAATTGCAGCCACATAAGAGAGGCGTTTCTTTCTTTTTGTTGATAAAACCCTCAAAAAAAGGGCGGCTAATTGTAGCTCTTCTAAACAGCCCAAAACTCTTCAAAAATGTAATCAGCTCATGTGCAAACTGAAATGGAGTCTATGGCAGCCAAAACCCACTCAGAAATTAGCTCGAATCACCTATAAACAGCCACTTATGTCTTCAAATGAAGCATCCAAAAACTGACCAGCAACCTTAAGGTGGTGTTTCACACCCTCAAGCAGCTCCAAACGAAAAACCAAACCCCCTCCAAGCCTACCCACTGCAAGAAATCAGGAGACCCTAGCCTCCCTCTTCCTCCAAAGCCAAACCCACAAGTCAAAGAAGCAAAATCATCAATGCATGAAGAGGGTCGAACTTCTTCTCTTGATATTTATAATTTAACATTGAAAACACTATTCATAAAAGTGAGCACTATTCACTTAAGTTATAACTTTTTTTCACTTTATGAATGAATAGTAACTGAAAAATATAAAGTGACCCCTTCATTTTAAAGACACATGGTCCCTAAGCCAAGGATGGTGAAATAAAAGGTGAGTATCATAAATTTAAGCACAAATATCATGCCAAACGCAACAATTCACCCTACCACCATACTCTAGAGATCAACACTGCAATTTGACGACCAAGTGCCCGTCCAGGTGACCCTCTATCCAGAACCATTAGCCTACGAGGGTCGACATGATAGGCTAATCCATTGATTTTTCGGAAGACTAGCTAGAAGGGGACATTACAGATTTCCACCAGCTGTTTGTGGATTCCATTTGCAATGTATGAGGTAAAGTCAAACTCATTGTTTACTAAGGGATTCTAAATATCTGCTGCCATGTACATTAATGGCATAGGAATTTGTCTTTGCATCATCCCCAAGGACTTGACATAGAGAATGATAGGTCTTAATGAAGTAGTCTTCAAATAGATCTATGTTGAATGGCTGTAAGAAACCAGGTGTCTCTCAACCCGATCACTGGCTGACACTGCTAAGTTTTTGTTTGTTTTCTGTATTTTTGATTTTTTGGTGGTTTTTTGCAATAAAAGAGAAATTGCGATTTTGATCTAAAATGCTATAAAAATTCATACTAAATTCATAGATGGAAAATAATGCTTCAAATCACTACTCAGATGATGGTGCATATATTTATAAATCTGTTGGACTCGTACAATGAAGAAAATCGAACATATAAGAAAAAGGCAACACTTTTATTCAAGAGAAACCTGATTACTTGCAGCCGCCAATATGAGAAGAACAGTACGGCCAACCTCTGAGCTATAGATCTCCAACCTCGAAATGTATGCAGAGCCTCCAAAACCCCTAGGCGTCCAATATGAAGTAACCAAAAGGCAAGAAACTTAGGCGTATTCAGCTGGAGAAGAAGTACGTCCTTGCTGCAGCAAAGTACGGCCTCTAGCAGCAATGAAGAAGGTACGGTTGGGAAATATAAATGCTCAAACAACTGGAAATGATCCCCAGTCAAGTCGCCCCTGACATTTGGTGAATAATCTCTTCCCAAACTTATTTTGAATCTATCACAGTAAGCACAAATGTAACCTCTGAATGAAGTCACCCTGTTGACAAGCTTCAACTGGTATTGCATAGTCTCAGTATGCCTGATTTTGAAGAGGGAACGTTCTTCAAAACTCAATGATCTGCAGAAACCCTTGTTTCTCAAACCCCAATGCTCTCAGAGAGAAATAAAGACAAATTAGAATAATCATCACATAATGAATTCAATTTGCCTTGGAGAAATATATATCTTCTCTTCAAAAAGTCGACCCCCTTCCAAAAAGGCAATTAATGAGCATTAAATATAATTAAATCGCCCCTTTTTATGACTTAGGCATAATAATTAAAGAATGGCGTCCTTTTTCTAAATGAGTATTACTCATTTAATATTAATTTATCCCTTATTATAAAGTATTAATAATTAATTATATTTAATTTTTTTCATTAAAGTGACTTTATATTATAAAGTCAAATTAATAAACTTTTAATAATTATCAAATGCCTCAATATTTACTATTTGCTCATCAAATCATCAAACCGGGTCGAAACTGAGCTAACCAACTGAATCCGGTGCCCTGCCAAAAATAGCAACTCCCGCCTGCCTGACTTACTATAAATACTAAGTATCTATAAATCACTCTGTAAGTGTCCGCAAAGGCCCAAACCTGAATCAACTGCTGGAGTGATGTTCCCAAACGCTGGATAACTGCCTCAAGTGACCTTCTAATCACATTTGTCAACCTACGAAGGTCTGCGTAATAGGCTAACCCCTAAATCAACTGTACTGCCTAGGAAGGGGACATTACAGTCCGCCCTCCCTGAAATTGCTTGTCCTCAAGCAATCTCAGCTCCAGATGCTGTAAAATCTCCTCTGACTCCCATGTAGCATCCTCAACCGGCAAGTCTCTCCACTTAATCAAATACTCTCTGATGACCCTATTAAAATAATGTTTATTATTTATTTATTAATGCTCAATATTGTAAAATATTGTAAAATATCCTGATAAGATCGTCTTTGTTGTCTGAGATCTTATCTGAAGTTTCTTTTAGAAACTTCCTGCTTTTCCTGAAGATAAGATCGTCTCCGATTTTATCCTTCCGGCTTTTTGTAAATCCTGTATAGTATTTATTGAGCACATTGCTCCTGTTAATAACATCGAATGTTTTACCAATTACCTGTGTAATATGGTATCAGAGCGTGGTTAAAATTTTTTGAAATTTTTATTATTCTAAAAATTTCGAGCAGATTTTTAGTGAAAAATTTCAAAGATTTTTTTGTGATCAACCTCGTACTTCCTATAATTCGATTTTTGAGGTTTTTTTTGTGACTGAAATTCGAAGGTTTTCTGCATGAAATCGCACGACTTTGAGAATTCGTGGGTTTCGGGTTAAGTTTTTTTTCTAAACCTACATGTAGTGTTCGCACTTTGTACTCAGTCACGTTTTGTTTTGTTCGGCTCCATCTCCAGGCCGCGACTTCAACTTCCGGCACGCGTTTTTTGAGCTGCGGATTTCCTCTCATTCATCTGGCTCAATTTGGGCGTCCTGTTAGGCTTCGTGTCTTTTCCTTGCCCTTGGTCGCGCGCCGTGTCTCATTCTGCCCACGGTTTGGACGTTTTTTGCCTGCATCTCTACAAATCGACGGCTCTTGTGAGGCCGCGATTTTCATTGCATCTTGTCTGCATTTTCTGACGGAAAATTTGGCCGACTAGGGTTTTGCTCATATCTTCTTCATCAGAAGTCAGAAAAAATTTTTGGATTACATATTCCTTGTGGGTTTTTCGAGAGCTCAACTGGGTTGGTCTTCGAATTTTCTGGGGTGCATCGTTTTTCGTGCCTCGAATTTTGTGCCATCCGTACATTGTACTTTCTGCAGTTTGTACCTGAATCTACCTCTATTTTTTTGCATTGGAATTCGTGTCTCGAGTTTCATGCATCAGTCTCTTCTCAGTACCTCGTTTTTTGTGCCTCAAAAAACGTGAAGATGGCCAATTTAAGTAATTTAATGCTGAAAGGCAGTCAGAGATTTAATGGAAAAAATTACAACACCTGAAAGCAGAAGATGCTGACAATTTTTGAATACCACTGCCTTGATCAGATGATCCTCGGCAAAGCTACTCGTCCCGAAACGGCGGGTAAGGATCAGGAGAAGTTTGATGAGCAGAATCATGAAGCCGTCATGCTTATTAAGTTTTCGGTTACTGATGATGAGCTACCTCAGATTCCACTTGGAAAATCAGCTAAGGAGATCTATGATCACTTGAAGGGTTTGCATGAAACTTTCGACAAAAGCCGTGCGTTTTTCTTGAAGAATATGCTGTTTTCTATCATGATGGATGAGAAGACAACTCTACAAGCGCACCTGAATAAAATCCAGGAGATCAGAGATCAGTTGGAGGCGATTGGTCGAAAAATGGAGGAGGAACACATGGTCGTGATCACCCTAAAGAGTCTACCGAAGTCCTATGAACACTTCATAGAGACTCTCAACATTACGTCTGGTAATGTTGATCTTAAGTTTCCAAATTTGTGCACTCTCCTGTTGCAGCAGGATCGCTAGAGACAACAGTTCAGTAGTAGTGAATCATCGTCCTCCACGGAGCAGGCCTTTGCAGCTAAAACTCATCTGAAACATCAAGGGAAAGGTCAGCCTTCACAGCAGAAAGGCTCAAGTCAGACCGCCACCAGCCCAAAGAAGAAAAATGTTCAATGTAACTACTGTCATAAATTTGGCCACATCAAGAAAGATTGTCGTGCTCGTTTGGCTTCTGAGCAAAAGAAGCAGGGAGGGTTTCAGCAGAAAGTGAATGTCGCCGAGCACTCTAAGCAGAAGGAATCTGCCTTTTATGCACTCATGGCAAAAAGGCCCGCAGACCATGTCAAATCCTCTGCTTGGTACATAGATTCTGGTGCCTCGCGTCATTTCTCACATAGGCGTGACTGGTTCACAGACTTTTCCCCTTGCACTGACTCAGTAATCTTTGGAGGAGGTGAGGAATACACAGTTGTCGGCACAGGCACTGTTCAGGTTCAGTCTGGCGGGAGGGATCTCATATTCCTCAACGTGTATTATGTACCTGATATTGAGCTCAATCTTCTCTCAGTCAGTCAGATTATGCGGCATTCTCCCCAGATGGATGTGGTATTCAGCTCGCATAGATGTTCGATTGTTGATTGCGACACTCGCACAACGGTGGCCGTTGGGATAGAGGATCATGGCCTTTACAGGCTT
>VDFB02354490.1:0-15806 GCA_007258455.2 Sequoia sempervirens
GAAAAGTCAGAAAATGAAAGTGAAAAGGAGAAAGAAATGAAATTACAAGAAGCCTATCTATCTAGCATACAAAAGGAAGACTCTTTTAGGATACGTGGTCTTTTGGTTGGACAAAAGGCCATTTCATTACTAGATATAGGTGCCACACATAATTTTATAGATGCTCGGTTGGTTGCAGAATGGGCATACAAACTGAAGAATTTAAGGGAATAAGTGTTAAGGTAGCTGTTGGTTATACTCTCAAATGTGAGAGAATGATTTCAGACCTTCCCATGCGTCTTAACCATAGTAACGAGACGCGGACGTGGCTTAGACTCGACGAGGGCGACTCGGCGCAGGACTCGGCAACTCCGGACGCGGACGCGGCAAAATGAAAAAAAGTTGAAAAACCCTAGAAATTTAGAGATTTTTAAGGATTTAAAACTTGTTTGAAGCACCCTTTATTGAATACAACACAAATAAAAGCAAATTTGATCACATGCACAAGTATACAACGATTACATAAGTATAAAGTACACAAATTGTAGTTGCGTTGCTGAAGGAAATAACATATTTAGATATATAAAATTAGTCAAATGCATACAAAACTCATGGAATATGAAATCCATGACATCAAATGTTCCATACAAATATGAAATATGAAATATGACATCAAATCAAGATGTTCTATGACTCTATGCCCTATGGCATAGTGGAGCCAGCATCCTTCCTACGAAGGCGTCTAAAGGGCCTGGATGATGTTGCAGCTGCAGCCATAGTCTCTGCCTGTGTCTGACTCTCCATGCCACGCTCACCAACAACATCTATGCCTCCTCGTGCTCTAGCCTCCTCCTCGGCCATGGCTACAACCTCGGCCTCTCTCTCTGCCTGGTCCACCCAATCAAGGTCCTCGTCACTAAAGACTGCATTTGTAGCCTTAGTGGTCCACTCAGACTGTGGATCAACCTCCTCTAGATTGATCAGGGTTTTGTCATGGTCAAAAAGCTTCCTGTATCTGAGCCGAAGATTGTAATGAACATATACCAAGTCGTTCATCCTCTCCACTGTCAATCTATTGCGCTTCTTGGAGTGTATGTGCTCAAACATACTCCAATTGCGCTCACAACCAGATGAACTGCATGGCTAGCTCAATATACGAATGGCAATATTTTGCAGGTTCAGTGTATCATAACCAAACATATTCCACCAGCTATCTAAGATGAGAAAAAGAAACAAAATCAATCTCATTTCAAGTTTCAAGTTCAAGTTAAAATTCAACATTTAATAATAAATTATAATATAAAGAGATGAAAATTATGCCCTTAAATATATTTTTACCTGGTAGTAATGTTGTCCTATTATCTTTGCACATTTGACGTGCAAAGAAGGCTCCTTGTGCCTTAGTGAAAGCATCTATCTCCTGCACCACCTGTGTAGTAACAGCAGGCAACATCTGCTCCAATGTCATGTAGAGCCCACTAAGAATTTCTCTATTTGCACGGAGATCACGGTGGAAGTGGAAGGCCGGATTCAGGAAACATGCGGCTACATGGATGGGCCTATGAAGTTGGTTTTGCCATCTCCTATCAATGATATCCCAAATGGGACAATACTTCTCCTCAACTTCACCATAGACTGATATGATGGCCTCTTTGGCCCTATCCATGCCCTCATATATGTAGCCCATTGCGGGCTTCTCCCCATCTGCAACTCGTAGGAGAACTAGCAAGGGCTCAATAAACTGCAAAGTGCAAACATGTTGCACAAATAAGTGTGAATGAAAATAAACAAATAAAAGTAAGATATGATTAAAAATTAGAACATAATAAAGAATTAAATTTTACCTTCACAATCTCGTCCATTGGTGTCCAAAACCCTTGCTCATCAAAAATGCAATCAGCAGCAGCAATCCCTGCAGTGCTTGTAGAAAAGGATGAGGAAGACCACTCCTCACTAGTAAACATGCGCCTCAAAGCTGCCCTTGACCGAATCAAGGATTGCATCGTGATAAAAATTGTTGCAAACCTGGTGATGCCAGGACGAGACAACTCCCTCAACCCCGTGTATTGCCTCATAAGGTTAAGCACCCATGTGTGGTTGTATACAAATTTGCAAACGTTTTTTGCTGCTTCCACACATGTTTTGATCCATGGGAGCTTCCCAAGATCCTCCAACATGAGATCAATGCAATGGGCAGCACATGGAGTCCAAAATATAGTAGGGTGCCTCTCCATCAATAATCTACCAGCAGCAACATAATTTGCTGCATTGTCTGTCACCACTTGCACTACATTTTCTTCCCCCACATCAGCTATCACCTCCTCTATAGCCTCACACAGATATGTGGCATTTTTTATTTGGGCAGAAGCATCAATGGACTTAATGAAGACGGTGTCACCTGAAAAAATAAGCAAAACCAATTATTCAATAAATTAAAAAACATAAATCAGCCATATTAAATTATGTGATTCACTAAATAAAATTCAAATTCCAATGCATTGAAGGAAGTACAATTACCTCCAGAGGAAACTAGGAAATTAAGCAACGTCCTATTTCTCCTATCAGTCCAACCATCATTCATGATGGTGCAACCAATCATGCTCCACTGCTTGCGTTGCTCCTCTAATTGTGCTTTCACATCTGCCACCTTTTGAGTCAAAAGTGGGCCCTTTAATTCATCTTCACTAGGGGCTTTGACCCCCGCCCCACATATGGTTATCGCATCAACCATGTTTTGCCAGAAAGGTGACCTATAACATGTCATAAATAAATTGATAAGTTACATAAGTATTGTAAAATTTGAATTCGATAATGAGATAATGAGATACATCTAGATTCTAAAATTTAAATATAAATTTTAAAACAATTAAACGAAAAAAAATTACCTGGCTACATGGAAGGGAATGGTGCAGTAGTACCAAAAGTCTGCAATTGCTTTTTTGGCTGCATCATGTGCGTCCTTGTTCCAACCCATGCTCTCAAGCGACGGTTGGGAACCAGGGGTAGTGCGTGGTACAAAATATGAGTCCACCCTAGATTTATGAACTCTAGGGCCAATGCTAACACTGCCACTACCACTAGCAGTAGCCGCGCGCCACCAGCACTAGGAGTACGCATAGGCATTGTTGATGCAGAAACAGAAGCACTACCACAAGCACTAGCACTAGGACGGTATGGAGGCATGGAAGAAGCATCTCCAACAGCACCAAGTCCCTGTCCAACTCCAACACTCAGCAACTCCTGCTTCTGTTTCTTTTTCATTTCTTTTTGCATTTCAAAAGTTTCTAATTGCACCTGCACTTCACGAACAACCTCAGGAGGTGCTACAGGGCAACCCACTGCATCATGGGCGGGTATGCGTGCAAGATGATATTTTAATCGATTTATGCCTCCATGATATATTGTTTTGCAGTAGAAACATTTGGCGTCTCCTTTTTTCATTCCGGGAAAGATTTCAGCATGTTTCCAAGCAGGGTCTTTTCTGACTGGGGTATGAGACATTGTGAAAATAATAATATGGTATGATTTGCAAATGAATGTGGCTGCACAAAATAGGGTTTCTAAAATTATTTAAGTTGCAAGTAGGGTTTGTAAAAAAAATATGCAAACTCAAAAGAATAGTGATTTTACAAATTACAATGAATTATTTGTTAAAAAAACACAAAAAAATCAATTAAAATCGAACTTACCTCTTAGATTTAGCTTGGAATGCAATACAAACTCCTCCCAATCACTGGTAATGAGCTCTCAATGCACCTCCTTGCTGGTATGAAGCTCCCCAAATGATATATGCCCCTGGATTTGTCTTCAACAACTTGCTGGTTGCCCTCTCTTCTCCTCCTATTTTGCCAAATGAATGAAATGAGGGCCCTTTTAGGGCAAAATAGAAGATATAAATCAAAAAACAAATTAAAAAAATGTTATGTTTTAATTTGTTTTTGGCCTTTGGCCCGTTCTTGTGCGGCCGGCGTCCTGATCCGGGACTCCACTTGCCGTCCGGCGCGCCTGGCGCGTCTAGACCTGGACGCGGCAGCGCCCGCGTCCGCGCACCCAGGACGCGGCCAGGGCCGCTCGGCGCGGGACTCGCCGCGTCCGGAGGACTCGCGGCGAGTCTCGGAGCTATGGTCTTAACAACTATGAGTTTAAAGCAGATTTTTATGTTGCTAATATGGTGGACACAAATATGGTTCTGGTCATGAACTAGTTAGATGATATTGGGGAGTTCACTCTTAATCTTTGCGAGATAGAGATAAAGTTTCTTGTGGGAAGAGACATATATTGAAAGCCATTAGGGACAACTATTTGAGAGTAATATCTTTTAGGCAGATGGAGAGGCTCATTTGTCATGACATGGTTGAGTGGGCTACCGAGTGCATGTTAATGCCATCACAGGAGGAGCAACAAAAACCAATGTATCATCCAGATATTCAAGAGCTCAGAATTAAACACACTAAAGTGTTCAACGACATTCCACCTGGTAGATCGCCTGACAGGGGGGATAGAGCACATAATAGAGTTGGAGGAGGGCACTAAGCCATCATGATTGCTCCTTATAGGCACCCAAAACAGCTTAAGGATGAAATCGAAAAGACAATTTGTTGTACCCCAAAATTAAAAATTTTGTTACACTTAGATATTTTGAAGAAATGAGTAAAAGTCTTGTTAAATCAGTCAAAAAGGTCAGAATTTGGGTGTGCACGTCTTGAATGAGGGGTCAAAACACAAAATTTTCAATTTCTAACGCATCCGGTCCGCTAAGAAATCGTAGCCTTTTAACCTACAAACCCATCTCGCTTCATCCCTAAAATTTAGAAAATTCATATTTTAGAAATTTTCAAAATAGTAACGCTTTTTTGGGTTTCTTTTCAACGATACCGCAAAATTTTCTAAAAATAGAAAGTTGGTCCGACAGTGGTCCAAACCGATTTTTGATTGGCTCCAAAATATCGGCCCATATCAGCCGGTGCAAATAATCTCAAAATAGTCGGGGCTTTTCCCTACCGGGTCTATTCTCGCTACATGTATGGAGCTCCAGGTCATCAATGGAGTGGGTCAGCCAGCCTATCGCAAGTCATATCCAACGCTCAAACATTCGGCTTAAGATGAAATGATGAACATGCACGAAGAACGAGAAAGAAAATTGGAAAATCATGAAAATTTTCTGACACTGGCAAGTTTGGGCGCCCCTGTTGAAGAAAGGCGCCCATCTTTTTAGGGCACCAAATTTCAAAATTAGGGTTTGGACCTCCAATGGAAGTTGCTCAGTATTCAGTCAGCTTCGTGATGGATATCCTCGTCAGAGCGTCTGACAATCCAGTCTCCGGCAAATTTGAGTCAAAGTGGAAGGTATAGAATGAAGATCTGAAACTCGAAAGACATGAATAAAATGAAATTTTTTCTAAGTCTGGAGAAATTGGGCGCCGTAGTTGAAGAAAGGCGCCCAACTTTTCAAGGGCTCAAACAGATGAAATTGCAGTCAAAGTTATAATGAGATGTCTTCAGAATGCAATAGACTTTCCAGTGAGCTATCTAGCACGACAAACGAAGCTCGCAGTCATCAGATTCAAAGAGCTGAACAGAGAGTCTGATGAGAGTTGAAAGGGGAAATCCGAGAGCAAAGGTGAAAAATGTGAAAAATAAACTGACTTTGGTGAAACTGGGCGCCCTAGTTGACGAAAGGCGCCCAAGCTTTTGAGGACCTGAAATCCACTTTTTGGCAGAAGTGTTTCCAGAAGACCCCTCCTGAAATCTTCTCAGCTTCGCAACGAGCCCGACCATTCATCAAATTGTCGCTTGAAACTCCGGATTCAACAAGATCACCTGTAGGAGTGAAAGACATGAATAAAATTGAAAATTTTCTTAGTCTGGAAGAAGTGGGCGCCCCTGTTGAGGAAGGGCGCCCAAACTTTTGAAGCTCATAATGGTGGATTTTGTAGAAGTAGCATCCTGGAATGCCTCACCAAAATCAGTCTGGCTATCCAACGAAATATTCAGACAGTCAGTCAGATCTACACAGCTCCCAGAATCGAAGATTCATCAGAAGATCAAAGGGAGAAGGAAGAACTTGGAAATCATGAAAATGGCTATCTCTGGGAGAAATGGGCGCCCCTGGAAGGAAAAGGCTCCCATGAATTCGGAGGTCGAAATGAAGTCTTTCGTCGGAGGTGCCTCCAGAACTTCTTTCTCAGAATCAGTCGAGCTCCGTCGTGAATCATTCAGCTTGCCTGTCGGGTCAATTTGTCAACAGGAAATCAGAGGCGAAGTAGCATGTCAAAATGAAAGAAATTTGAAAATATCAAAATTTTGACTAACATTTAAGGAAGTGGGCGCCCCAGTTGAAGAAAGGCGCCCAAATGTTCATGCCTTAGAGAATATTTTCGAAGTTTTCAAAAGTTTCAAAATTGCCAAGCAAAGAGAGGGGCGTCCAAGTTCAATGAACCAAAGATTTAGGGTTTTTGAAACAAAAACAAAAGAAAGCAAAGCAAAAACAAAACCCTAAGTCTATTTAACATCATTCTTTCATGTATTTTTCATTATTTTTGTAGGTAGCCTTCAAAGGAGAAAGTTGGAGCAGAAAGTTTAAAGAAGTTTTGTGATTCAAGAATCCATCTTTGCTGGTTTTACATCAGAATTTTCAAACCAGCAAGCATAAACCCTTGCTTTTTCAAACTTTTTGTTCCAGAAGATCGAATTTTTCAAACAAAAGGCCAAGGCTTTCCTTTCTTCTGTCATCTGGGTCCTTTTGCCTCAATCTTCCGAAGAATTTTTCAAGAACTTCATCAAGTTGCAGCAAGTGCTTTTATTTTGCATGTTGTGAAAACCTCAGTGCATTCAAATTTCAACCATCTGGGTCCTTTCCAATCAGTCTTCTGAAGAAAACCCATATCGTAGCTTTTTTTTAAGAAAATTTCAAAACCTAGGGTTGGCTGCTTTTTCGATCAAACGTCAGGGTTTTGCAAATCTAATCAACTGGGTCCATTTCTAATCTTGTTTTAAACAAAACCCAGGTGCCAACTTTTTTCGGGAAAAATTGAAGAAATTAGGGTTTGCTACTTTTTCAGTCAAAATTCAAAATTTTCAAAAACGGGACGATCTGGTTGTCTTGCATCGAAATTCTGAGCAAACCCATATCTCAGAAAAATTTCAAAAATTTATTCGTTGGAGCACAAAAATCAGCATTCTAAAAAATAGAAATCGCTCAAAACGAGAACCTAAAGAGTTTACGGTCATTCTTCAAGTTTTCTGAAATGGAGTACACTCCCAACATTTTCAAGACTGAATCAGCTCTCTTTCACATTTACATCAAAACAGCTGAGACAGACTTGCATCATATCAAGCCAGTGTTCGATCTATGTGCCTTGGAGAGAGCAGGCAACACTTCAATCAAGAACCTAGGACATTCCGGACTGCTCGCAGCAGCGTCAATACCTATATCAGTCCAGAGTCTTGAGTTCGTAATCGCTTGCATTAAGCATTACAACCCGGCTACTAGGGAGATCCAGTCAGCAGATGGTATGTTGATTTGCAGTATAAAGCCTGATATGATCGAGAAGTGTTTTTCCATTCCCCCATGGCCTGAATGCGTTACTCTCTCAAAGGGTGAATGTGAAAGGATATGGAATATGCACAAGGAAAAATACAACAAGAAGATTCTACTGAAGTGAATGAAAGAAAAATATCAGACTCTGCCAAGTCACACTTTCATGATGTCAGCAAAGTTCGATAAAGCGGCCAATGAGGTCGAAGATTTCCTGAGATCTATTGCAGATGCTGAAGATATTCTTGAAAAACGGTGTTTTGCTGTTGATGGTATAGATGCACCGAACCGGGACACAATCTCAAACTTCCTAGCGGATGTGATCGAGCTTTAAAGCAGCTTTCTTCTAGAAGCTTTCTTTCCCGCTTTCTTTCTATTCTTGGAATGATCCTTATCCATTCTTTGAGGATAGAAAGAAGATAAATGTAATAGTTGGCGTTTCCACTTTTTCTGCTTTTTAGGGTTTTAGATGTTATCTTCTTTCTAGATTTAGTAATAAAGCTTGCTTGCTGAGCAAGCCCTAGATTGTGAAAGCAAGGAGATTTTAGGGTTCCCTACTCCTCTGCTTCTCTATAAAATAAGAGCCTTTGCTCATTAGTTTCTTTAGCGGTTATTGTGTTAGCAAATTGCGAGCTTGTGATTGCAGCAAGTTGTTATTCAGTTTCAGTTCACTTTGTGTTGGAACCATGCTAGTGAGAACAAAAACTGAGCCTATTGTGCCTTCTATTTGTTGCTCAAGCATTGTTCCATTTGTGTTGTGATAAGCAAATTGTTGAGCCTCTTTAGCCAACAAGGAGTTAGTGTGATTTCTGTTTTCTATTGTGTTAAGAATAAGTTTGCAAGCCTTCTTAGCTGCAATTTCTTGTTCAAGGCATGTTAGAAGTGAGCTTTGTTTCAGAGATTTGAGTAATAAAATCATGAGCCTCTTTTGCCTTGGTCTAAAATCTCAGATTTCCGTTCTACTTTTATGATCTTTATTTCAGCTTGCAGTGAAGTGTGTAGGTGTTCGTTGAAAGAGAGATTATTGAAGTACTTTTGTCAGAAAATCTACCTTGTTAATTTCTAACTTCTCTTGCTCTGCTATTACTTGAGAGGTTAGGAACGTGTTTAGTTTAAGTTAGTCGTAGTTGAACTTCTTACATCAGAAAATCTCAGCTGCGGCGTTTGTGTTTAATAAACCTTGTGCTCTAAGCTGATCAAAAAGATAGGCAACTTAGTTTAGTTTACTTTCTTTCAACACCATCAGCAAGAGGGAGCTTCCCCTCCTAATTTGAAGAGTAGTTTATCTGTGCATAGCTGTCCGTTTTCAAATCCGCATACCAGAGGTGCGAATTTAAACGCCAACACAATTAATGAGCTGCTAGCTATGGGACATATCAGGCCAAGTAAGTCACCCTTTGCTTCATCGGTTGTTTTGGTTAAGAAAAAGGACAGTTCGCTAAGGATGTGCATAGATTACTATGTGCTAAATAAGAGAACAATAAAAAATAGATATCACATACCTCGTATAGACGAGTTGATAGATGAGCTTCACGGAGCATGCTTCTTCTCAAAGATAGATTTGAGATCAAGGTATCATCAAATCCGAGTTAGAGAGCAGGACATAGAGAAGACTGCATTCAGATGTCACTTTGGGCATTTTGAGTTCTTGGTTATGTCGTTTGGCTTAACCAATGCACTTGCCACTTTCTAATCCACTATGAACAGGGTCTTTCAGTTGCAGTTGAGGAGATATGTGTTGGTTTTCTTTGATGACATATTGGTATATAGCAGATCTTGGGAGGAGCATTTAGCTCATTTAGATCAAGGAGTCCAAGTGTGCTTTGGGTATGTTTGAGTTACTATATCTCAGCCACATCATCAATGTAGAGGGAGTCTGCATGGACTCTGACAAGATCTGAGCGATTATTGAGTGGCCTACTCCAGAGAATCTTACTCAGCTCAAAGGTTTTGTTCGACTGTGTGCCTTCTACTGTCAATTTGTTAGTGGGTTTTCACAGCATGTTGCACCACTTACAAACTTGATGAAGAAAGGGGCATTTTTCTGGCCTCTGGAGGCATAGGAATGCTTTAAGAGGTTTAAGCAGTTGATGACCACATGTCCAGTCCTAGCATTGTCAGATTTCACTAGGCCATTTGAGCTTTATTGTGATGCCTCTGGTGAAGGCATTGGCACAGTTCTTATGCAGGATAAGTACCCTATTGCTTATGAGTGTAGAAAGCTGAGGGGACCGGAGAGGGGCTATAGCATTTATGACAAGAAGATGTTAGCTATCATGCCTGTGTTTGCTAAGTTTAGGCAGTATCTTGTGGGTAGCAAGTTTACTGCGAGGACGGATCATAACAGCTTGAAGCATTTCCTTGGACAGCGAGACTTGAATGATCGCCAACAGAAAAGGGTCAACATGTTGCAATCTTATGACTTTGACATCTCTTATGTCAAAGGAACTCAAAATGTTGTAGCTGACGCTTTGTCTCACCGACCTCACTTGAGCTCCATGGTGCCGATTTCAGAGGATTGGAGACATTTGATCATTGTCGAGTATGCCAAGAATCTGTGGTCTTTTGGCATTATTGATGGGTCAGTGCAGGATAGCAGGTACTCCATTGTGAATGATCTTATCATCTACAAGGGAATCTTCTTGATCCCAGAATCAGATGTGAAGAGCATAGTATTGAGGACCTTTCATGATTTGCCTATGGTTGGTCATCCTGGATTCTTTAAAACCTATAGGCAGGTTCGGGAGCGTTTCACGTGGAAAGGTCTGAAGTCTGACGTTCTTCAATATGTCAGAGAATGCCTGGTTTTTCAGCAGAACAAACAGGAATCTATCTATCTTGCAAGGTTGTTACAACCACTTCCCATTTTTGATAGGAATTGGGAATGCTTATTTATGGATTTTATTTCGGGCTTGCCGAAAGCCCAAGGTAGAGATTGCATCTATGTAGTCATTGTTCGGTTGACTAAGTATGCACACTCCTTTCCGATTACTACTACATATTCAACTACACAGGTGGCAAAGTTGTTCTTTCGGGAGGTATTTAGATTGCATGGCTTACCTCGGAGCATTGTTAGTACAGGGACAATTGGTTCATGAGTCATTTCTGGCAGGAGTTATTCAAACTCTATGGGACCGAGCTCACTCCGAGTACTAGCTACCATCCATGGACAGATGGACAAACTGAGATTGTAAATAAGTGGGTGGAGGGATATTTGCGGAACTACATAGCTTAGCAGCAGAAGGCTTGGGTGAAGTGGACACATCTTTGCTAGTATTGCTATAATTCCACTTGCCACATGTTGATTCAGATGACACCATTCATGGCCTTGTACGGGTATGAAGCACCCAACTTCCCTGATCTTTTGTTGAGTGATAGTAGAGTGCCTAGCGCTAGGGATCTTCTATAGGAGAGCCAAGATGTCATGAGAGCTCTCAGAGAGAATATTCAAAAAGCGCAGAATCAACAAAAGCAGAATGTCGATCAAAGGAGGGTTGCGAGATCTTTTGAGGTTGGGGATATGGTGCATCTCATGTTGCAGCCTTATCGACAATCCACTCTCAGGAAGAGTAGTTCAGAGAAACTTAAGCCACAATACTACGGGCCATTCAGGATTATCATGCAGATAGGCAAGGTGGCTTATGAGTTGGATCTACCGACGGACAGTAAGGTTCATAATGTGTTCGATGTTTCATGCCTCAAGAAGGTGTTGGGACATCATGTTGTTCCCTCGGCAATGCTGCCACCCCTAGATGATGAGGGGAAGCTGATTCTAGTACCTGAGGCCATCTTGGATGTCAGAGAGCATCACTTGTGGAAACGGGTCATCAGGGAATATTTGATTAAGTGGAAAGACTTGCAGGTAGAGGATGCTACGTGGGAGAATGAGGAGATTTTACAACACTTGGAGTTGAGATTGCTTGGGGACAAGCAATTTCAGGGAAGGTGGACTGTAATGTCCCCTTCTTAGTCAGTTTGAGTTGTAGAGGGGTTAGCCTATCATTTTTGACCGTCGTAGGCTAACATTGATGGATAGAGGGTCTCTAGAGGCAATTATTTGGTCAGTGGTGTCATTATTTCTCTCTAGTATTTTGGTTGGTTCAGGATTAGGCCTTTGCAATGGTTTTTGGGCTCATATTGGCATACTTACTATTTATAGTAAGTCATCTCGGTAGTGGAGTTCAGTGTTACTATATATAGCAGGGCACCTGGACACATGGTGATTTTAGTATCAATCCCGGTTCTCAGTTGGCATGGAGGAATAAGGTTTATTATGCGAGCTATATTATTTAATTATTAATAAAGGTGACTTCATTAATAATTAATCATAAAAGCATAATATAAGTTTATAATAGCTCGTTATGATAAAGGGGTCCATGGGTCATTAAAAAGGGGCCATTTATAAGCAATTACTTGGGTGCCATTTCAAATTAATATTTAATAATCATAAGTTGCAAACTTTATATTATTTTAAAAGATTTAAATTGCTTTTTGGAGGGATTGACCAAGTGAGAGAAATAAATATTTTACCCAAAGAAAGAATCGATCATCCATTATGCATTGGAGAAAATATTATCTTTGGAGTTCTTGGCGTATTGTGAAGGAGACCAAGGATTTTCTGCAACCAGCATTGGAGAACGCAAAATCTTCATTGTCTTGGCATTCTAAGGCTGTGAAAGATCAGTTGAAGTTTGTTCCTGTGACTGGCTTCATGATTTGTGCTTATTTGAGAAGAATAATCTGACATTTGTGTTTGAATTGCATTGACAAACCGAGGTTTGTCTTCAGTGCCGATGTTGACTTGATTATTTTCTGAAGAAGTATTAACACCTAACCTTTTCTGATCTTGGATGTAACGGTCATGCCGGTCAAAAATATCCTCTAAAGATACAAAACCCTTAGGAATCTGATTTCCTTTTAATTGTATGATTCTGGATTCTATAACATCAAAGTCTTCAACAATTAACTCTTTGAAAGGAGTTGAACTACCTTCAAAGAACAATTCTTTGTAATTATCTCCCATGATGAGAAATTCTTCAATATCCTCATCGTCATCGAAGACTTGCCGGTTGTTTGAGTTATCAAGTACAGCTGGTCTATAAATCATCTCAATAGCAAATGAATTCTGACGAAAGTCAGAGTTTGGCATGAAAAGAGTAGTTGAAACTGCAAGAGCATTAGCTTTGCTATTGTCTGTTCTTTGAATGTATTGGATATCAAATGCATCAAACCAGTTGATTGCATTCCACACCCTCTTCCTGTAGTTTTTAAGATGATTCTTTCTCACATGAAACTGGTCTCTGACCTGTTTAACAATCAACTCTGTGTCTCCTTCAACTTTACACAATTTGATCCACATGTCCTTCGCGTTCTTGAGACCTAACAAAAGCGCCTCGTATTCAGCAATGTTATTGGTGCATTCAAATTGCAACCTATATGCGAAAGGATATAGATGACCCTCGGGAGAAATAATGACTACTCCTGCCCCTGAGCTTGATGTTGAGCAACTTCCATCAAACTGCATTGTCCACATTTTAGATTCTTCATTTGACAATTCTGTGGAAAGTGCAAAATTTTGATAATCTTCAGTTACTTCTAACACCATAGCATATGTGTCTGAACCTGTGTCTTGATATAACAGTTGAGCATGTGGATCCTGGGACTTAACCACCATAAACTTTGACTTTGCCTCTGGCTCCAGCTTGAATGTGCCCTTCTTCAATGGAATCGTTGCGAATGACCAATCCATTTGAATTTCTCCTCCAAGATCTTTACAGAAACTCCTGCTAAGTAGCATCCCGTAGCTGGTAGGAATATCAGCCACCAAGATGGTCATCATGATCTTCTTCTCAAGACATGACACTAGCCTTACTTGTGCATCTTTAAGTTGACCGACTAACAGCATCGGATTGGACTCAAGTAACACTTTTCTTGAGTAGGGGTGCACGAAATTCCCAACGCATTCATAATTTGTAGAGGCATAACGTTATCAGAAGCTCCGCTATCAATTATACAATTGCTCAATTTAAAACCTCCTATATATAAAGATATATAGAACGGTTTTGGCTTCTCTTCTACAGGCACGAAGGACTGTAGTAATATTGGTTGGACAACAGCCTTCTTTTTCACAACCTTCAAGATTCTATCCAGCTGCTCTAGATGATCCTATAGATACTCTAGTTGAGATATCTGCACCTTCGTCTTCATCATAGAAGACACGATGTCAAAACTTGCTGAAGATGAATCTGGAGCAGTCGACACAATGTTTCTTGTGAAATCTTAGGATTGGAAGTAGAAGCTACTTCCTTTCCTTTTGCATTTGAATTCCGCTTCTCTTCCTCCTCCTTCTATGCTTTGAAATGCTGCACACGTGTGAACACAGGTGAGGTGATATTCTCATGATTAACTGCGAGAGAAAAGTGGCAATATTCTTCTTCTTGTTCTTCATTTACGGGTTCTCAATGAAAATACCTTGTTGCGGAATCGCCATCAAAATTGTCTGTCTGTGAAGAGACGACGTTTGAACTGGAAGGTACGAAACCTGAACTAGGAGCAGTATCGGTAAATCCTATGAGCTGATTCATTCTTTGGTTCTGCAGACATGTAGCACCAGTGTGTTCTACAAAATCATGGAAATTGCAAAAGACTGTGGACTTCTCAGCTTCATTGTTTTGTCTTGATTGTCCTTGCGGATTCTTTGACTTGTAGTTTTTATACGGCTAGAAGTTGTTTCTCCTCGGCTGGTACTGTTGTTAAGGCTGAAATGATGGTGGTGTGGGCAGGGCTGGTTGCCCTTGAGGGGGTGATTGTCTCTTCAGTATAGTCACCTGGTTTGCTACCTTCTATAGCAATGGATCAGCCGACACTTGCACGAGCGGTTTGATTGAATCATCCTTCATCTTGCTTGTTGTAATCATATTGTCTTTGAGCTTGATTGCTTCTTCTTGAAGGAGCTGCAAGCTATTTTCTTCACTAATCTTCAAGAAAAAAGGCAATTTTGAACGGCAGTGCATTGGTGAAGGAACTCATCATAATTTCGTCAGATGGATTTAAAGTGTGAGAAAGACATGTAACAAGGCGGTTAAGCCTTGCTACAAATTCTCTCATTGGTTCATGTTTCTCCATCTTCAAATTCAAGAGTTGTGCAAAAAGTATGTGATTGTCCTCGGCAGGCTTGAACCTTGCCAAGAACTTCACTCATGACGGCCCAACTGGTGATGATGCCTAGTTCAAGATTATTGAACCAGTATGCTGCATTGTTTTCAAGAGTCTCGACAAAGAGATGTACTACGATGTCCTCATGTGCAACATGCAAGACGGAACAAGCCGCTGTGAATGTTGAAAGATGTTCATCAGGATGTCTGGAACCATTGCCATGAAATCTCGGGAAAAACTTGCTTGAACCCTTGGGTAGTTCATGGTATCCTGCTAAAGCCAATGGTTCAATATTGTCACCCCAAGGTAAGGGGGCTAGATGTCTTGTGTTTCTTCCATTTCGACCGTTGTGGTTATCATTGTTGTTACGATCACCCATTTCTTCAGCTGGAATGGGAATTTCTTCTTCTAAAATTTCTCCTTCAATGAATTGTTCAGGAGCCTCTTGAAAGACAAGATCTAGGTAGATGGGAGGATTACCTCTCCTTCCTCTAGTATAAACTCGGCACGCTAGGATGCTTAATTCCACAGGGGAGGTGGCAAGACTAGTCTACCTGATGCAAGATCTACTTTCTTTTCTTCTTTATCCAGATTTGTAGCCATGTTTCTCCACCGAGTGGTAGATGTATGATTTTCAAAAATAAAAGTGCGCAAGCTACTGATGATGTCTAACTGCTCTGCTTCGATGAAAACTAGATTCGGCTGTATAATAGGCGGAATTAGTCCTGGTTGTTGTACTGGAGGAGTAAGATTCCAAATAGTCATAACTGTGCAAAGCCTAAGCTTTGGAAAGTTTTCTTGCCTCATGCCCTACGGTGGGCGCCAGAAATCTGTTGGCGTAACAACTAACACCTCTGGAGTGCAAGTTGGTACAGATAGCTATGCACACTATGCAATGAGTGCTTTTCAAATTAGGAGGGGAAGCTCACTTGTGCGGAAAAAATGCTTGAAAAGTAAACTAATCTATTTCATGTCTTTTTGTCTCAGCTGTAAGAGGCACAAGGTTTGCAATAAACTTCGAACATTGCAGCTAAGTATTTTCTGGTTTCGTAGGACCTAACTATAGCCCAAAACTAAGTAACTTAAACTATCCAATCCCCTCAAGATATCAAAGCATGAGGAAACGGAGTGGGGA
>VDFB02354491.1:0-21315 GCA_007258455.2 Sequoia sempervirens
TATTCATTACAAACTTATGTGACTGATAAACTCTTCAATAACATAGATGAAATTGAAGTAAAATGTTATTTTATTTTTCAGATTATAAACCATGGCATTGACCATGGTCTTCTGGACCGTGTGAAGGAGGTATGTTCAGAGCAATATAAGATTAACAGAGAACAAAACTTCAAGAATTCTTTACCAGTAAGGGCACTGAACAGAGCCATTGAAGCTGAAGCCAAGGGAGCAAATGTTGAGAAGATTGAGAATATGGATTGGGAGGATGTTTTTCAAGTGCACGAGATGCAAGACACAAATTCCTGGCCTTTGGAACCTAAAGATTTCAAGTACGTATAATATGCAATCAATACTAATCTACTCTGCTGCACATCATTTTATTTGGCCTTTCTATATAAATTTTATGAGCAATTAATCAACAGAAGAAATTCATATAATTTAATTTTAGTACAATTGTTTTGACTAGGTAGAATCATTGTAAAAACTCTGTTCTTCAGCACTGAAACAGAATAAAATCTTTTATGGAAGAAGAAAATATTTCTTAAATTTTAAAACTATTTTCGAACTCTAAGATTATTTAAGAAAATATTTCTTAAATGTCATTTGTATGAAGATAAACATTATCTTTGAAGGGTCAAGATGTTTCAAACTTATTTCGTTCAACTCAATGCAAAACAACTAATACAATTAAATTTTGCAATTTATATAGGGAGATAATTGAGGAGTTCCGAAGCCAAATATTCACACTGACAGAGAAATTGTTGGAAATAATAAGTGAAAGCTTGAGGCTGGAGAAAGGATATCTTAAAAGGTCATTTGCTGGGGGAGAGAAGCCATTCTTTGGCACCAAGGTGAGCCATTATCCTCCGTGCCCTAGGCCAGACCTCATAAAGGGCATCCGTGCTCATACAGATGCAGGTGGCCTCATTCTTTTGTACCAAGATGATGAGGTTCCAGGGCTTCAAGTGCTTAACAATGGTAAATGGATTGATGTCCAACCCATGCACCACTCAATAGTTGTGAACATAGGTGATCAGTTGGAAGCAGTGAGAAATGGCAAGTATAAGAGTGCATGGCATAGAATTCTTCCAACAAAGGATGGAAACCGGTTATCAGTGGCATCCTTCTATAATCCCTCATACAACGCAGTGGTGAGCCCTGCACCCCAGCTCATTGCTCAACCCAATGGCAACACTACTCATGAATTATATACTTATCCAAAGTATCCATTTGGTGACTATACGAAGGTTTACTCTCAGCAGAAATATGAAGAAAAGGAGCCGCGCTTCAAAGCAATGGGAAGGTTGAATGAGCAAATTTCTTGCTAAATGAAAAATAATGTTCTAGAAAAAGAGATGGTCAATAAATTTAGTCCTAGTGGATAATTCTCTTCTTTTTTTTAAATTTATTAAAAATTGAGTTTAGTTTCAGGACAATAATAAACTTGGTGAATGTAATAAAATGTTTCAATTTCATTAGAGAATCTTTATTATTTCGGTTCCTCAATCTTAAGTATGGTTGTAATGTAATTCTATCAACTATGTATTGATAGTTTTTATTATTTGTATTTTACTTTCTTATATATATATAGAGAAAAGTTTCTATTTTTTTGGTCTAATAATTGACTTTCCATTATATTTGTAATAGTAGTTGGAAACTTTTTGTAGGCTAGTTGTATGGTGCAAGAGTACCTTGTGTACCGAATGCCTTTAGTAGGAAAATTTGTAAAATTTGAGTTTTCAAATGTAAAACAATGTGAAAAGATCATGTAAAGGTCATATGTAATGTGTTTAAAGTCTCAAATAGGTCTCTAGAAGGTGAGTCAAATTAATTTGCAAAAATGCTAAAAGTTGCAAAAGATGTATATTGCAAAAGTCATATGCAATGTGTTTAAAGTCTCAAATAGGTCTCTAGAAGGTGAGTCAAATTAATTTGCAAAAAAATGCTAAAAGTTGCAAAAGGTGTATATTGCAAAATTGCAAGAAATTACAAAAATGCAAAGGGAAGATGAAGGGTCATGTTAGGTGAAAGGTTGTTAGATCATTGAAGGTGAAATGATGGTTGCCTTAACTGATTGGAAACCTCTTTATAAAGCTTGTAAGGGGCAAACAAATGATTGGAGTCTTGTATTCTTGAGCAATATAATAAATAAAAGTACCCTGTACAAATTTTGTAGTATTTTCTCTGTTGTTTGTCAATTTGTATTGCTTGTACAAAAGATTTAGGCTCTAAATCTTATTGTTTTATATAGGAAATAGAGTTAGCTTTCATTCAAGATCATTTTGGAGGAATTTGGTTGAGTTAAACTTGTTTTTGAGTCCATTTTCTGTAGTTCGGTATGTAACCTTTAAATTGGGGTTTTGAGAGTCTAGTTAGGATTTCAATGACTACTCCACTAATTTAGGTCCTGTAGTTCAGTGGAGTAGGTTAGGTTAGGATGTTTTAAGGTGTGTGTGTGTGTGTTGATATGTGTAGGGGAAGGTGAGAATAGAGGTTGGATGCTGCTGTCCCAACAAAAAATACAGAGTTTCTTTACAAAAAGCATGGTTCCAAGGTGGATACAATTATAAAAGTATGCAAACAGATTTGGAGAGGGTTTGGTTAGTTGGTTCAGACTTATACAAGCCTGATTAAAGAATTTACAAGATGGTATAAGGTTTGGAAAGGTTGTTTTCATTAAACCCTTACTTTACTTGGCTTAAGGCTACCCAAAATGAGGGTTTTGATAATTGATGCTATAATGAGACTTTTAATCTATAAAAGTGGATGATTTGAAGGTTTTGAAACCCGACTCAATGCTTCCTAAGGTTATTTAATGGTTTGGAGTTTTTTTTCTTGATGGTTGCTTCACAAAATTGACCTAATTTGGTGCATTTACTAGCGGACAGTCTATTGGTTCTCATATATTTTCCAAATCAAGTGCTATTGCTCTTGAAGTATGTTAATCTAGGTTGAAACAGGTTTTGAACTAAAGGTATATTTGGTTTAATGAGATTCAGTGTGGGTTGTCTAGTATACCCGGTTTAGTTATGTTGGCATACTACTAGGGCTTGGGTCTTTGATTGCAAGAAAGTGTAATTCTATGACAATAGAGATATAAGTGATGGATTTTGTGTTGAAACTGATTAAACAATGATGTTAAAGGTGTATCAATATTCTGGGAAAGTTCTAGAATCAAAACTTCTTGTTTTGGGTATTTTGAACAATATGATCCCATGGTGCAACGTGGTATCTTGACTACAGAGATAGGAAATCTGATGGTTCAATGTTTTGAAGGTGTGTTGTTGGTTTATTTCAATTTAAAACATGTTGATTACAATTTCCTGGAAGTTTCCTAAAAGATTAGAAGCATGAATGGTTGGTTTGGTGTCATTTTGCCTTGTGGAACAAGTTGCAGTGATGGGTCAATTGAAGCATGTTGAATGAATGAATTGTTCCAAAGTTTCTAATTAGTATTTTTCTTGGTTTTATTCAATATGAGGATGTTTATGGCGAGTTCAAGTTGTTTGGTTAATTTAGAATACTAAAATTTTGTTTTGGAAGTCTTGTATCAATGTGGAAGCAAGTGAAATTGTGGTGAATTTGGTAAATGGCTAGTGGATCTTCTCATGAGTTGTGTTTTAGGGTCAAAAGTACCCTTGATGGTTTGTTGGTTTTGGTAGATGCTCTACATCACAACACTTTGTAACACCTTTACAAGGCACAATTTAAATACATTTTATTTAGTTTACAAGTGCCTAAGACCTAAATCAAGGCAACTTTTAAGCTTTATTTAACAAGGAGTTAAACCAGTGTGAAAATGTCACCCACGACATTTTTTTACAGTACATTTAGCCCCCGCTTTAGTGAGAGGATAAATTTGCTTCAAACTCAGACTAAAGTAGATATTCAAGAGGTGTTCAAGTGTACTGATGTACATGACAAAGGATGACAAAGATCAAAGGAGGTGACCAAGCCCCTAGAATTTGAGATCCTACATCAAGCCAACATGAGCACAAAAGGACATGAACGATGTAGAGATCTTTTTTTCCAATGCTTTCATTTTTTTCAAGACAATAATAGGAATGACCTTAGTAGCTAGAGAAAAAATCTCACTAATGTATATCCCATGAATCTAAGAATATCATTTTGCAACCAATCTTGCCTCATACTTCTCAACACTTTCATCTAAATTGATCTTCCTTTTCAACACCCATTTACAACTAATAGTTTTCCATCCATTGGGAAAAGGTGCTAAGTTCCATGTGTCATTTTTTTCAATGCTTTCATTTCCTCGTCCATAGTTGTTCACCAAGATTGAGAAGCATCCATACCCATCACTTACTTCATAGTTATATACTTGTATGTATTAGTAATTAAATAAAAAATGCATCCCCAATCAGAAGGAGTATATATATCTAGTTGATGTCTATGTCAAATGGACCTCCTCAAGAGACAAGGTGGAGATTCTTCCTTATTTTTATAAATTTACAAACTATTTGAGCTCTCCTCTTTTTCATATCCTTTACAAGCTTTTGGTTTAACCTATTTGATCTTTGAGGGTGGTTAAACCACATCTTTAATCCCATCCTCTTATGTCTACAACACTATAGGAGAAGGCTTAATCTCTCTAAATATAACACTTGTATAGAACTCTCTCTTCCATAGGATTCCAAAGATTTTACCCTTTCACAACAACTACATAGATATTGAAAACAAACTTAAGTGTCTTTTTCAATTTTTACTATAAATCCCACTTTACAATGTCATAATGACATTTAGATTGTCTTACAACCTTTTGCACACATTCCAAAATAGTCAACATGTGGTAAAAAGTGTCACCTCAAAGTGGGATGATCCACTTCTCATGTGAAGACAAGACAATAAATAAATGCAAAGCAAAAAAATAAATTAGGAAAGCCTAACCAACACCAAGGAGCAACGGTGAGAAGCACAAAGACTACAATACATCAACTAACACTAAACACCACAATCCAAATAGCTGAACACAACAAAACGAGACGTATTGAACCCAAAAAGTCTAATCTTATCAACACAATTTGAAATCAAAATGTTATAAAGAACTTTAAACAACCCCTTCCAACAAATTTGCTTACTAAGTGGTATCCCTATTTTGACAGTCTCAAAGGCTTTGGCTTAAACAAGTTACTCTAAGCTTTGATTTGTTTATTGTTTAGGTGGCTCATGTGAAATGACATTAATAGGTAGACCCTACTAAAGAAGCTAGTGTGATTTTATATGAATGCCTAAACAAATCAAAACTTATAATATTTATTTAAGTCTGAACACCTCAAAGACCTCTCCCCCTCAAAAATGTAACCGTCATGAGACCTCTGACAACACTCTACTAGCGACTTCATACCTGTTTCTTCTAAAAGTGAAAAATGTCCCCATCACGAAGCCTCTTAAAATTTAGTGCTACACTCTACAAGCAACTTCATGATTTTTTCGCTAGAAATTCAAGCGAAATTTCCCTCTAAGAGAAGAGGCCATGTGAAAAACGAAAGATAAACTTGCTCAGAGAAAGAAATTTTGAATAGCCAGACAATGCACTGTCACAGACAGATCATGTCCCTCTCAGACGGAAAACAAATAGATCTTCAATTCAAGCACGTCAACATACAAATTCAACTTGAACATATCAATTCTTGTACAGTCCAAAATCAAGGCCAACTGAAGAATCCTAGTCCTGTGTATGTTCGGCAAGACACCATGGAAAGCAACTTGAGTAAACTGGGAAAGTATTCTGACACGTGAATTGAATCTGCCGCCAATGACTAAATTCTTGGCGACTGGTGGTATGTTGACAGACAAGGATATAAATAGGGTGTCAGGGTTATAAACGTTAGCAAGTGTTCTTCTGTCTTCTCGGTTGTGAAAGTTTGTTTAGCATTTGATTGTCTTTTGAATTTCGAGGAATTTAGAAATGGTCGTTCCAGTGATTGACGTGAAGAACATTGATGGAGGAGACAGGAAGGCCATTATGGCTCAAATCGCACAGGCTTGTCAGTCTCCTGGATTCTTTCAGGTATATATGGCTGCTTCTTATCTGAGTTACATTTGAATAACGTTTTAACCATCCATGACAGTCTAATTAATATTCATTACATACAAGTGATGTTCTAATCACTCATAACAGTCTATCTAATATTCATAATATATAGGAGATGTTTTATTTTCATTACATATAAGTGATGGTTACATCATTAAAACTTTCCCAACACTAGTCTTTGCTATCTTATATATTGAACCGTCAAGAACTATTCATTGCAAACTCGTGATTGATAAACTCTTCAATACCATATATGAAATTGAAGTAAAATGTTTTTTTTATTTTTCGGATCATAAACCATGGGATTGACCATGGTCTTCTGGACCGTGTGAAGGAGGTATGTTCACAGCAATATAAGAATAACAGAGAACAAAACTTCAAGGACTCTTTATCAGTAAAGGCACTGAACAGAGCCATTGAAGCTGAAGCCAAGGGAACAAATGTTGAGAAGATTGAGAATATGGATTGGGAGGATGTTTTTCAAGTGCACGAGATGCAAGACACAAATTCATGGCCTTTGGAACCTAAAGATTTGAAGTACGTACAACATTCAATCATTACTAATCTACTCTGCTGTACATCATTTTATTTGGTCTTTCTATATAAATTTTATGAGGAATTAACAAACAAAATCAATAGAAGAAATTCATATAATTTAATTTTAGTACAATTGTTTTGACTAGTAGAATCATTGTAAACTCTGTTCTTCAGCACTGAAACAAAGTCAAATCTTTTATGGAAGAAGAAAATATTTCTTAAATTTTAAAACTATTTTTCGAACTCTAAGATTATTTAAGAAAATATTTCTTAAATGTCATTTGTATGAAGATAAACATTATCTTTGAAGGGTCAAGATGTTTCAAACTTATTTCGTTCAACTCAATGCAAAACAACTAATACAATTAAATTTTGCAATTTATATAGGGAGATAATTGAGGAGTTCCGAAGCCAAATATTCACACTGACAGAGAAATTGTTGGAAATAATAAGTGAAAGCTTGAGGCTGGAGAAAGGATATCTTAAAAGGTCATTTGCTGGGGGAGAGAAGCCATTCTTTGGCACCAAGGTGAGCCATTATCCTCCGTGCCCTAGGCCAGACCTCATAAAGGGCATCCGTGCTCATACAGATGCAGGTGGCCTCATTCTTTTGTACCAAGATGATGAGGTTCCAGGGCTTCAAGTGCTTAACAATGGTAAATGGATTGATGTCCAACCCATGCACCACTCAATAGTTGTGAACATAGGTGATCAGTTGGAAGCAGTGAGAAATGGCAAGTATAAGAGTGCATGGCATAGAATTCTTCCAACAAAGGATGGAAACCGGTTATCAGTGGCATCCTTCTATAATCCCTCATACAACGCAGTGGTGAGCCCTGCACCCCAGCTCATTGCTCAACCCAATGGCAACACTACTCATGAATTATATACTTATCCAAAGTATCCATTTGGTGACTATACGAAGGTTTACTCTCAGCAGAAATATGAAGAAAAGGAGCCGCGCTTCAAAGCAATGGGAAGGTTGAATGAGCAAATTTCTTGCTAAATGAAAAATAATGTTCTAGAAAAAGAGATGGTCAATAAATTTAGTCCTAGTGGATAATTCTCTTCTTTTTTTTAAATTTATTAAAAATTGAGTTTAGTTTCAGGACAATAATAAACTTGGTGAATGTAATAAAATGTTTCAATTTCATTAGAGAATCTTTATTATTTCGGTTCCTCAATCTTAAGTATGGTTGTAATGTAATTCTATCAACTATGTATTGATAGTTTTTATTATTTGTATTTTACTTTCTTATATATATATAGAGAAAAGTTTCTATTTTTTTGGTCTAATAATTGACTTTCCATTATATTTGTAATAGTAGTTGGAAACTTTTTGTAGGCTAGTTGTATGGTGCAAGAGTACCTTGTGTACCGAATGCCTTTAGTAGGAAAATTTGTAAAATTTGAGTTTTCAAATGTAAAACAATGTGAAAAGATCATGTAAAGGTCATATGTAATGTGTTTAAAGTCTCAAATAGGTCTCTAGAAGGTGAGTCAAATTAATTTGCAAAAATGCTAAAAGTTGCAAAAGATGTATATTGCAAAAGTCATATGCAATGTGTTTAAAGTCTCAAATAGGTCTCTAGAAGGTGAGTCAAATTAATTTGCAAAAAAATGCTAAAAGTTGCAAAAGGTGTATATTGCAAAATTGCAAGAAATTACAAAAATGCAAAGGGAAGATGAAGGGTCATGTTAGGTGAAAGGTTGTTAGATCATTGAAGGTGAAATGATGGTTGCCTTAACTGATTGGAAACCTCTTTATAAAGCTTGTAAGGGGCAAACAAATGATTGGAGTCTTGTATTCTTGAGCAATATAATAAATAAAAGTACCCTGTACAAATTTTGTAGTATTTTCTCTGTTGTTTGTCAATTTGTATTGCTTGTACAAAAGATTTAGGCTCTAAATCTTATTGTTTTATATAGGAAATAGAGTTAGCTTTCATTCAAGATCATTTTGGAGGAATTTGGTTGAGTTAAACTTGTTTTTGAGTCCATTTTCTGTAGTTCGGTATGTAACCTTTAAATTGGGGTTTTGAGAGTCTAGTTAGGATTTCAATGACTACTCCACTAATTTAGGTCCTGTAGTTCAGTGGAGTAGGTTAGGTTAGGATGTTTTAAGGTGTGTGTGTGTGTGATATGTGTAGGGGAAGGTGAGAATAGAGGTTGGATGCTGCTGTCCCAACAAAAAATATAGAGTTTCTTTACAAAAAGCATGGTTCCAAGGTGGATACAATTATAAAAGTATGCAAACAGATTTGGAGAGGGTTTGGTTAGTTGGTTCAGACTTATACAAGCCTGATTAAAGAATTTACAAGATGGTATAAGGTTTGGAAAGGTTGTTTTCATTAAACCCTTACTTTACTTGGCTTAAGGCTACCCAAAATGAGGGTTTTGATAATTGATGCTATAATGAGACTTTTAATCTATAAAAGTGGATGATTTGAAGGTTTTGAAACCCGACTCAATGCTTCCTAAGGTTATTTAATGGTTTGGAGTTTTTTTCTTGATAGTTGCTTCACAAAATTGACCTAATTTGGTGCATTTACTAGCGGACAGTCTATTGGTTCTCATATATTTTCCAAATCAAGTGCTATTGCTCTTGAAGTATGTTAATCTAGGCTGAAACAGGTTTAGAACTAAAGGTATGTTTGGTTTAATGAGATTCAGTATGGGTTGTCTAGTATACCTGGTTTAGTTATGTTTGCATACTACTAGGGCTTGGGTCTTTGATTGTGCAAGAAAGTGTAATTCTATGACAATAGAGATATAAGTGATGGATTTTGTGTTGAAACTGATTAAACAATGATGTTAAAGGTGTATCAATATTCTGGGAAAGGTCTAGAATCAAAACTTCTTGTTTTGGGTATTTTGAACAATATGATCCCATGGAGCAACGTGGTATCTTGACTACAGAGATAGGAAATATGATGGTTCAATGTTTTGAAGGTGTGTTGTTGGTTTATTTCAATTTAAAACATGTTGATTACAATTTCTTGGAAGTTTGGTAAAATATTAGAAGCATGAATGGTTGGTTTGGTGTCATTTTGCCTTGTGGAACAAGTTGCAGTGATGGGTCAATTGAAGCATGTTGAATAAATGAATTGTTCCAAAGTTTCTAATTAGTATTTTTCTTGGTTTTATTCAATATGAGGATGTTTATGGTGAGTTCAAGTTGTTTGGTTAATTTAGAATACTAAAATGTTGTTTTGGAAGTCTTGTATGAATGTGGAAGCAAGTGAAATTGTGGTGAATTTGGTAAATGGCTAGTGGATCTTCTCATGAGTTGTGTTTTAGGATCAAAAGTACCCTTGATGGTTTGTTGGTTTTGGTAGATGCTCTGCATCACAACACTTCGTAACACCTTTACAAGGCACAATTTAAATACATTTTATTTAGTTTACAAGTGCCTAAGACCTAAATCAAGGCAACTTTTAAGCTTTATTTAACAAGGAGTTAACCCAGTGTGAAAATGTCACCGACGACATTTTTTTACAGTACATTTAGCCCCTGCTTTAGTGAGAGGATAAATTTGCTTCAAACTCAGACTAAAGTAGATATTCAAGAGGCATTCAAGTGTACTGATGTACATGACAAAGGATGACAAAGATCAAAGGAGGTGACCAAGCCCCTAGAATCTGAGATCCTACATCAAGCCAACATGAGCACAAAAGGACATGAACAATGTAGAGATCTTTTTTTCCAATGCTTTCATTTTTTTCAAGACAATAATAGGAATGACCTTAGTAGCTAGAGAAAAATCTCACTAATGTATATCCCATGAATCTAAGAATATCATTTTGCAACCAATCTTGCCTCATACTTCTCAACACTTTCATCTAAATTGATCTTCCTTTTCAACACCCATTTACAACTAATAGTTTTTCATCCATTGGGAAAAGGTGCTAAGTTCCATGTGTCATTTTTTTCATTGCTTTCATTTCCTCATCCATAGTTGTTCACCAAGATTGAGAAGCATCCATACCCATCACTTACTTCATAGTTATACACTTGTATGTATTAGTAATTAAATAAAAAATGCATCCCCAATTAGAAGGATTATATATATCTAGTTGATGTCTATGTCAAATGGACCTCCTCAAGAGACAAGGTGGAGATTCTTCCTTATTTTTATAAATTTACAAACTATTTGAGCTCTCCTCTTTTTCATATCCTTTACAAGCTTTTGGTTTAACCTATTTGATCTTTGAAGGTGGTTAAACCACATCTTTAATCCCATCCTCTTATGTCTACAACACTATAGGAGAAGGCTTAATCTCTCTAAATATAACACTTGTATAGAACATAGGATTCCAAAGATTTTACCCTTTCACAACAACTACATAGATATTGAAAATAAACTTAAGTGTCTTTTTCAACTTTTACTATAAATCCCACTTTACAATGTCATAATGACATTTAGATTGTCTTACAACCTTTTGCACACATTCCAAAATAGTCAACATGTGGTAAAAAGTGTCACCTCAAAGTGGGATGATCCACTTCTCATGTGAAGACAAGACAATAAATAAATGCAAAGCAAAAAAATAAATTAGTAAAGCCTAACCAACACCAAGGAGCAACGGTGAGAAGCACAAAGACTACAATACATCAACTAACACTAAACACCACAATTCAAATAGTTGAACACAACAAAACGAGACGTATTGAACCCAAAAAGTCTAATCTTATCAACACAATTTGAAATCAAAATGTTATAAGGAACTTTAAACAACCCCTTCCAACAAATTTGCTTACTAAGTGGTCTCCCTATTTTGATAGTCTCAAAGGCTTTGGCTTAAACAAGTTACTCTAAGCTTTGATTTGTTTATTGTTTAGGTGGCTCATGTGAAATGACATTAATAAGTAGACCCTACTAAAGAAGCTAGTGTAATTTTATATGAATGCCTAAACAAATCAAAACTTATAATATTTATTTAAGTCTGAACACCTCAAAGACCTCTCCCCCTCAAAAATGTAACCATCATGAGACCTATGACAACACTCTACTAGCAACTTCATACCTGTTTCTTCTAAAAGTGAAAAATGTCCCCATCACGAAGCCTCTTAAAATTTAGTGCTACACTCTACAAGCAACTTCATGACTTTTTCGATAGAAATTCAAGCAAAATTTCCCTCTAAGAGAAGAGGCCATGTGAAAAACGAAAGATTAACTTGATCAGAGAAAGAAATTTTGAATAGCCAGACAATGCACTGTCACAGGCAGATCATGTCCCTCTCAGACGGAAAACAAATAGATCTTCAATTCAAGCACGTCAACATACAAATTCAACTTGAACATATCAATTCATGTACAGTCCAAAATCAAGGCCAACTGCAGAATCCTAGTCCTGTGTATGTTCGGCAAGACACCATGGAAAGCAACTTGAATAAACTGGGAAAGTATTCTGACACGTGAATTGAATCTGCCGCCAATGACTAAATTCTTGGCGACTGGTGGTATGTTGACAAACAAGGATATAAATAGGGTGTCAGGGTTATAAACGTTAGCAAGTGTTCTTCTGTCTTCTCGGTTGTGAAAGTTTGTTTAGCATTTGATTGTCTTTTGAATTTCGAGGAATTTAGAAATGGTCGTTCCAGTGATCGACGTGAAGAACATTGATGGAGGAGACAGGAAGGCCATTATGGCTCAAATCGCACAGGCTTGTCAGTCTCCTGGATTCTTTCAGGTATATATGGCTGCTTCTTATCTGAGTTACATTTGAATAACGTTTTAACCATCCATGACAGTCTAATTAATATTCATTACATACAAGTAATGTTCTAATCACTCATAACAGTCTATCTAATATTCATAATATATAGGAGATGTTTTATTTTCATTACATATAAGTGATGGTTACATCATTAAAACTTTCCCAACACTAGTCTTTGCTATCTTATATTGAACCGTCAAGAACTATTCATTGAAACTCGTGATTGATAAACTCTTCAATACCATATATGAAATTGAAGTGTAATTTTAATTTTTTCGATCATAAACCATGGATTGACCTCATGGTCTTTGACCGTGTGGAAGGAGGTATGTTCACAGCAATATAAGAATAACAGAGAACAACTTCAAGGACTTTTATCAGCAAAGGCACTGAACAGAGCCATTGAAGCTGAAGCCAAGGGAACAAATGTTGAGAAGATTGAGAATATGGATTGGGAGGATGTTTTTCAAGTGCACGAGATGCAAGACACAAATTCATGGCCTTTGGAACCTAAAGATTTGAAGTACGTACAACATTCAATCATTACTAATCTACTCTGCTGTACATCATTTTATTTGGTCTTTCTATATAAATTTTATGAGGAATTAACAAACAAAATCAATAGAAGAAATTCATATAATTTAATTTTAGTACAATTGTTTTGACTAGTAGAATCATTGTAAACTCTGTTCTTCAGCACTGAAACAAAGTCAAATCTTTTATGGAAGAAGAAAATATTTCTTAAATTTTAAAACTATTTTTCGAACTCTAAGATTATTTAAGAAAATATTTCTTAAATGTCATTTGTATGAAGATAAACATTATCTTTGAAGGGTCAAGATGTTTCAAACTTATTTCAAGCCCAACTCAATGCAAAACAATCCAATACAATTAAATTTTGCAATTTATATAGGGAGATAATTGAGGAGTTCAAGCCAAATATTCATTAATCACGTAGAAATTGTTGGAAATAATAAGTGAAAGCTTGAGGTCGAGAAGGATATCTTAAAAAGGTCATTTGGTCGGGGAGAGAAGCCATTCTTCGGCAATCTCAAGGTGAGCTTTCATTATCCTCCTGCGGCCCTAGGCCAGACCTCATAAAGGGAATTCATGCTCATACAGATGCAGGTGGCCTCATTCTTTTGTACCAAGATGATGAGGTTCCTGGGATTCAAGTGCTTAACAATGGTAAATGGATTGATGTGCAACTTATGCACTACTCAATAGTTGTGAACATAGGTGATCAATTGGAAGCAGTGAGCAATGACAAGTATAAGAGTGCATGGCATAAAATTCTTCGAATAAAAGATGGAAATCAGTTATCAGTTGCATCCTTCTACAATCCCTCATACAATGGAGTGGTGAGCCTTGCACCTTAGCTCATTGCTCATGAATTATCTAATTATCCAAAGTATCCATTTGGTGACTATATGAAGGTTTATTCTTAGCAGAAATTTGAAGAAAAGGAGCCATGCTTCAAAGCAATGGGAAGGTTGAATGAAAAAATTTCTTTCTAAATGAAAAATAATGTTGTAGAAAAAGAGATGGTCAATAAATTTAGTCCTAGTGGATCACTCTCTATTTTTTTAATTTATTACAAATTGAGTTTAGTTTTAGAACAACAATAATCTTGGTCAATCTTTTGTTACATCAACTCTCTATGGTTGCAATGTAATTCTTGATAGGATATATGTTTTCAAGGTCTTGTTCAACTATCTATTGATAGTTCATATTATTTGTATTTTTATTTTTTTCAATATAAAAAAGAATAAGTTTGTACTTTAGTCTAATAATTGACTATGGCTATATTTGTAATAGTAGTTAGAAACTTTTGTAGGCTAGTTGTATGGTGCAAGAGTACCTTTTGTAAAATCAATGCCTTTTAGTAGGAAAAATTTGTAAATTTGAGTTTCAAATGTAAAACAATGTGAAAAAGATCATGTAAAGGTCATAAGTAATGTGTTTAAAGTCACAAATAGGTCTCTAGAAGGTGAGTCAAATTAATTTGCAAAAATGCTAAAAGTTGCAAAAGATGTATATTGCAAAAGTCATATGCAATGTGTTTAAAGTCTCAAATAGGTCTCTAGAAGGTGAGTCAAATTAATTTGCAAAAAAATGCTAAAAGTTGCAAAAGGTGTATATTGCAAAATTGCAAGAAATTACAAAAATGCAAAGGGAAGATGAAGGGTCATGTTAGGTGAAAGGTTGTTAGATCATTGAAGGTGAAAAGATGGTTGCCTTAACTGATTGGAAACCTCTTTATAAAGCTTGTAAGGGGCAAACAAATGATTGGAGTCTTGTATTCTTGAGCAATATAATAAATAAAAGTACCCTGTACAAATTTTGTAGTATTTTCTCTGTTGTTTGTCAATTTGTATTGCTTGTACAAAAGATTTAGGCTCTAAATCTTATTGTTTTATATAGGAAATAGAGTTAGCTTTCATTCAAGATCATTTTGGAGGAATTTGGTTGAGTTAAACTTGTTTTTGAGTCCATTTTCTGTAGTTCGGTATGTAACCTTTAAATTGGGGTTTTGAGAGTCTAGTTAGGATTTCAATGACTACTCCACTAATTTAGGTCCTGTAGTTCAGTGGAGTAGGTTAGGTTAGGATGTTTTAAGGTGTGTGTGTGTGTTGATATGTGTAGGGGAAGGTGAGAATAGAGGTTGGATGCTGCTGTCCCAACAAAAAATACAGAGTTTCTTTACAAAAAGCATGGTTCCAAGGTGGATACAATTATAAAAGTATGCAAACAGATTTGGAGAGGGTTTGGTTAGTTGGTTCAGACTTATACAAGCCTGATTAAAGAATTTACAAGATGGTATAAGGTTTGGAAAGGTTGTTTTCATTAAACCCTTACTTTACTTGGCTTTAGACCACCCAAAATGAGGGTTTTGATAATTGAGACTATAATGATACTTCCTTTTAATCTGTAAAAAGTGGATGATTTGAAGGTTTTGAAACCCCACTCAATGTCGGGTTGCCATTTAATGGTTTGGAGTTTTTTCTTGATGGTTGCTTCCACAAAATTGACCTAATTTGGTGCATTTACTAGCGGACAGTCTATTGGTTCTCATATATTTTCCAAATCAAGTGCTATTTCTCTTGAAGTATGTTAATCTAGGTTGAAACAGGTTTTGAACTAAAGGTATATTTGGTTTAATGAGATTCAGTGTGGGTTGTCTAGTATACCCGGTTTAGTTATGTTGGCATACTACTAGGGCTTGGGTCTTTGATTGCAAGAAAGTGTAATTCTATGACAATAGAGATATAAGTGATGGATTTTGTGTTGAAACTGATTAAACAATGATGTTAAAGGTGTATCAATATTCTGGGAAAGTTCTAGAATCAAAACTTCTTGTTTTGGGTATTTTGAACAATATGATCCCATGGTGCAACGTGGTATCTTGACTACAGAGATAGGAAATCTGATGGTTCAAGGTTTCAAGGTGTGTTGTTGGTTTATTTCAATTTAAAAACATGTTGATTACAATTTCCTCGAAGTTTCCTAAAAAAGATTGTAGCTACGAATGGTTGGTTTGGTGTCATTTTGCCTTAGGAACAAGTTGCAGGATGGGTCAATTGAAGCATGTTGAATGAATGAATTGTTCCAAAGTTTCTAATTAGTATTTCTTCTTTGGTTTTAATTCAATACAGCATGCTGCTATGAGTTCAAGTTGTTTGGTTAATTTAGAATACCAAAATTTTGTTTTGGAAGTCTTGTATCAATGTGGAAGCAAGTGAAATTGTGGTGAATTTGGTAAATGGCTAGTGGATCTTCTCATGAGTTGTGTTTTAGGGTCAAAAGTACCCTTGATGGTTTGTTGGTTTTGGTAGATGCTCTACATCACAACACTTTGTAACACCTTTACAAGGCACAATTTAAATACATTTTATTTAGTTTACAAGTGCCTAAGACCTAAATCAAGGCAACTTTTAAGCTTTATTTAACAAGGAGTTAAACCAGTGTGAAAATGTCACCCACCATACTTCTTTACGTTATTACTTAGCCCCCGCTTAGTGAGAGATACAAATTTGCTTCAAACTCCTCGCATCAAAGTATATTCAAGAGGTGTTCAAGTGTACTGATGTACATGACAAAGGATGACAAAGATCAAAGGAGGTGACCAAGCCCCTAGAATTTGAGATCCTACATCAAGCCAACATGAGCACAAAAGGACATGAACGATGTAGAGATCTTTTTTTCCAATGCTTTCATTTTTTTCAAGACAATAATAGGAATGACCTTAGTAGCTAGAGAAAAAATCTCACTAATGTATATCCCATGAATCTAAGAATATCATTTTGCAACCAATCTTGCCTCATACTTCTCAACACTTTCATCTAAATTGATCTTCCTTTTCAACACCCATTTACAACTAATAGTTTTCCATCCATTGGGAAAAGGTGCTAAGTTCCATGTGTCATTTTTTTCAATGCTTTCATTTCCTCGTCCATAGTTGTTCACCAAGATTGAGAAGCATCCATACCCATCACTTACTTCATAGTTATATACTTGTATGTATTAGTAATTAAATAAAAAATGCATCCCCAATCAGAAGGAGTATATATATCTAGTTGATGTCTATGTCAAATGGACCTCCTCAAGAGACAAGGTGGAGATTCTTCCTTATTTTTATAAATTTACAAACTATTTGAGCTCTCCTCTTTTTCATATCCTTTACAAGCTTTTGGTTTAACCTATTTGATCTTTGAGGGTGGTTAAACCACATCTTTAATCCCATCCTCTTATGTCTACAACACTATAGGAGAAGGCTTAATCTCTCTAAATATAACACTTGTATAGAACTCTCTCTTCCATAGGATTCCAAAGATTTTACCCTTTCACAACAACTACATAGATATTGAAAACAAACTTAAGTGTCTTTTTCAATTTTTACTATAAATCCCACTTTACAATGTCATAATGACATTTAGATTGTCTTACAACCTTTTGCACACATTCCAAAATAGTCAACATGTGGTAAAAAGTGTCACCTCAAAGTGGGATGATCCACTTCTCATGTGAAGACAAGACAATAAATAAATGCAAGTAAAATAAATTAGGAAAGCCTAACCAACACCAAGGGAGCAACGCAGAGAAGCAATGTTAACGGCCAATACATCAACCAACACTAAACACCACAATCCAAATATTGAACACAACAAAAACGAAAGACGTATTGGAACCCAAAAAGTCTAATCTTATCAACACAATTTGAAATCAAAACAAAAGTAACTTAAACAACCCCTTCCAACAAATTTGCTTACTAAGTGGTATCCCTATTTTTGACAGTCTCAAAGGCTTTGGCTTAAACAAGTTACCTAAGCTTTGATTTGTTTATTGTTTTAGGTGGTCTATGTGAAATGACATTAATAGGTAGACCCTACTAAAGAAGCTAGTGATTTTATATGAATGCCCAACAAATCAAAAACCATAATATTTATTTAAGTCTGAACACCCTCAAAGACCTCCCTCAAAAATGTAACCGTCATGAGACCTCTGACAACACTCTACTAGCGACTTCATAATTCGTTTCTTCTAAAGTGAAAATGTCCCCATCACGAAGCCTCTTAAAATTTAGTGCTACACTCTACAAGCAACTTCATGATTTTTCTGCTAGAAATTAAGCGAAATTTCCCTAAGAGAAGAGGCCATAGGAAAACGAAAGATAAACTTGCTCAGAGAAAGAAATTTTGAATAGCTTGTGACAATGCACTGTCACAGACAGATCATGTCCCTCTCAGACGGAAAACAAATAGATCTTCAATTCAAGCACGTCAACATACAAATTCAACTTGAACATATCAATTCTTGTACAGTCCAAAATCAAGGCCAACTGAAGAATCCTAGTCCTGTGTATGTTCGGCAAGACACCATGGAAAGCAACTTGAGTAAACTGGGAAAGTATTCTGACACGTGAATTGAATCTGCCGCCAATGACTAAATTCTTGGCGACTGGTGGTATGTTGACAGACAAGGATATAAATAGGGTGTCAGGGTTATAAACGTTAGCAAGTGTTCTTCTGTCTTCTCGGTTGTGAAAGTTTGTTTAGCATTTGATTGTCTTTTGAATTTCGAGGAATTTAGAAATGGTCGTTCCAGTGATTGACGTGAAGAACATTGATGGAGGAGACAGGAAGGCCATTATGGCTCAAATCGCACAGGCTTGTCAGTCTCCTGGATTCTTTCAGGTATATATGGCTGCTTCTTATCTGAGTTACATTTGAATAACGTTTTAACCATCCTGACAGTCTAATTAATATTCATTACATACAAGTGATGTTCTAATCACTCATAACAGTCTATCTAATATTCATAATATATAGGAGATGTTTTATTTCCATTACATATAAGTGATGGTTACATCATTAAAACTTTCCCAACACTAGTCTTTGCTATCTTATATATTGAACCGTCAAGAATTATTCATTGCAAACTTGTGATTGATAAACTCTTCAATACTATATATGAAATTGAAGTAAAATGTTTTTTTTAATTTTTCGGATCATAAACCATGGGATTGACCATGGTCTTCTGGACCGTGTGAAGGAGGTATGTTCACAGCAATATAAGAATAACAGAGAACAAAACTTCAAGGACTCTTTATCAGTAAAGGCACTGAACAGAGCCATTGAAGCTGAAGCCAAGGGAACAAATGTTGAGAAGATTGAGAAAATGGATTGGGAGGATTTTTTTCAAGTGCACGAGATGCAAGACACAAATTCATGGCCTTTGGAACCTAAAGATTTGAAGTACGTACAACATTCAATCATTACTAATCTACTCTGCTGTACATCATTTTATTTGGTCTTTCTATATAAATTTTATGAGGAATTAACAAACAAAATCAATAGAAGAAATTCATATAATTTAATTTTAGTACAATTGTTTTGACTAGTAGAATCATTGCAAACTCTGTTCTTCAGCACTGAAACAAAGTCAAATCTTTTATGGAAGAAGAAAATATTTCTTAAATTTTAAAACTATTTTTCGAACTCTAAGATTATTTAAGAAAATATTTCTTAAATGTCATTTGTATGAAGATAAACATTATCTTTGAAGGGTCAAGATGTTTCAAACTTATTTCGTTCAACTCAATGCAAAACAATTAATACAATTAAATTTTGCAATTTATATAGGGAGATAATTGAGGAGTTCCGCAGCCAAATATTCACACTGACAGAGAAATTGTTGGAAATAATAAGTGAAAGCTTGGGGCTGGAGAAAGGATATCTTAAAAGGTCATTTGCTGGGGGAGAGAAGCCATTCTTTGGCACCAAGGTGAGCCATTATCCTCCGTGCCCTAGGCCAGACCTCATAAAGGGCATCCGTGCTCATACAGATGCAGGTGGCCTCATTCTTTTGTACCAAGATGATGAGGTTCCAGGGCTTCAAGTGCTTAACAATGGTAAATGGATTGATGTCCAACCCATGCACCACTCAATAGTTGTGAACATAGGTGATCAGTTGGAAGCAGTGAGAAATGGCAAGTATAAGAGTGCATGGCATAGAATTCTTCCAACAAAGGATGGAAACCGGTTATCAGTGGCATCCTTCTATAATCCCTCATACAACGCAGTGGTGAGCCCTGCACCCCAGCTCATTGCTCAACCCAATGGCAACACTACTCATGAATTATATACTTATCCAAAGTATCCATTTGGTGACTATACGAAGGTTTACTCTCAGCAGAAATATGAAGAAAAGGAGCCGCGCTTCAAAGCAATGGGAAGGTTGAATGAGCAAATTTCTTGCTAAATGAAAAATAATGTTCTAGAAAAAGAGATGGTCAATAAATTTAGTCCTAGTGGATAATTCTCTTCTTTTTTTTAAATTTATTAAAAATTGAGTTTAGTTTCAGGACAATAATAAACTTGGTGAATGTAATAAAATGTTTCAATTTCATTAGAGAATCTTTATTATTTCGGTTCCTCAATCTTAAGTATGGTTAATGTAATTCTATCAACTATGTATTATTAGTTTTATTATTTGTATTTTACTTTCTTATATATATATAGAGAAAAGTTTCTATTTTTTTTTTGGTCTAATAATTGGATCTTCCATTATATTTGTAATAGTAGTTGGAAACTTTTGTGGCTAGTTGTATGGTGCAAGAGTACCTTTGTAAAATCAAATGCCTTAGTAGGAAAAATTTGGCAAATTTGAGTTTTCAAATGTAAACAATGTGAAAAGACTTCATGTGCTGTCATATGTAATGTGTTTTAAAGTCTCAAATAGGTCTCTAGAAGGTGAGTCAAATTAATTTGCAAAAATGCTAAAGCTGTGGAAGTAAAGATGTATATTGCAAAAAGTCATATGCAATGTGGGGTTTAAAGTCCTAAATAGGTCAGAAGGTGAGTCAAATTAATTTGCAAGTTTAAAGGTGTATATTGGTAAAATTGCAAGAAATTACAAAAATGCAAAGGAAGATGAAGGGTCAGTGTTAGGTGAAAGGTTGTTAGATCAATATACAGAAATGATGGTTGCCTTTAACTATTTGGAAACCCTTTATAAAGCTTGTAAGGGGCAAACAAATGATTGGAGTCTTGTATTCTTGAGCAATATAATAAATAAAAGTACCCTGTACAAATTTTGTAGTATTTTCTCTGTTGTTTGTCAATTTGTATTGCTTGTACAAAAGATTTAGGCTCTAAATCTTATTGTTTTATATAGGAAATAGAGTTAGCTTTCATTCAAGATCATTTTGGAGGAATTTGGTTGAGTTAAACTTGTTTTTGAGTCCATTTTCTGTAGTTCGGTATGTAACCTTTAAATTGGGGTTTTGAGAGTCTAGTTAGGATTTCAATGACTACTCCACTAATTTAGGTCCTGTAGTTCAGTGGAGTAGGTTAGGTTAGGATGTTTTAAGGTGTGTGTGTGTGTGTTGATATGTGTAGGGGAAGGTGAGAATAGAGGTTGGATGCTGCTGTCCCAACAAAAAATACAGAGTTTCTTTACAAAAAGCATGGTTCCAAGGTGGATACAATTATAAAAGTATGCAAA